>BGPT01002955.1:2571-24249 GCA_003297045.1 Symbiodinium sp. clade C Y103
GTAGTTTGAGAGTTTTGAGAACGTTTGAAGAGTCACTGCGTTTTACTCTGCATCTCTTCTAAAGGAAGAGAAGACATGACGATGTCAAACCTTTTGTGGCTTGGCTCATGTCTGAGCTGTGAAAAAGAGCTGAACGCCGCTCTTGCGTTTTTCATAAATTTAAGCTTGGGGAACCACCATGCCGCTCCACCGCCTTCCTTCAGGCCACAGAACAATTCAATTGGTGAAGTGGGCTGGTGGTCAATTCCCTGTTCCTCCCGAGCTTCAGCAGAAGTACGGGTTATCCGATGGAGCTTTCAACCTATCTAGTGAGGACTTTTCCGCGTACGCAAAAGAGCAGTCGTCCGCCAAGTTGATCAAGAGTGTTTCCATGTTGAATGAGGCGGAGGTTTCCAGGTTGAGCCAATCACATGTAGTTTGCCGTCCAGTCATTTGCAGATTCTTTTTGTGTGCAGCCATTCCGCGAGCAGAACAACCAGCTGGGGGTTTGATGTTACAACTGAACTCAACGATGGAGACGCTGGCTCGCAGGCAATCCCAGATGGTCATGATGATGAGCGGATCCGCACCTGCGCTCCAGCAACGACCCCAGGGCCTCAACATTTCAACTTGGAGGAGACATCACCGATGACTGCCATCGAGATGGTCAACCCGAACGAGAACCCCAACGGAGATCTGAAGTGGCCTACATGGATGTGGCGCTGGAGGTATGGGCAGCATCCTCAGTGCTGTCAAGTCATCAGATGTCCCAGCAGATGCGGGAGGTTGTGGGGACCTGAGACATGAAGGTAGAGAACGTGTTCCTGGTGTCCTTGAGCAACGAACTATCTCCTGAACGCCATGGGCCTTGTGCGGATCATGACGGTTGTCGGGCAGGCAATTCTGAACCTCTTGCACGTTCCGCGGATCTTGACGATTCTCCGGCAGCAATGCGGGACAAGTTTAACCTTGTGCGGATCTCGATGGTTCTCGGGCTAGCGCTCTGGAACAAGTTCAACCTTGCAAAGATTTTGGAGGATCGGACGTGCAGAAATGGTGAGATCAAGGAGCCCCGAAGGCCCCTGTGGGCAAGTGCGTGAGCTGAGAGAACCAGAAGATGTGTCTCATCAACCTGTTTGGATTCAAATCTATGAGATAGTGGCAACCTCTACGAAAGTCGGCCATTCCCTGCATCTTCAAGCTTGTGGAGCTTTCTGGACTTTTATCAGTCACTGGCATCTGAGTCAAACTTGCATCTTTACTACATCACCTCTGATCTTCCAAAGAGCTCAGCGTCCTCAGTCGTTGGATGAACGTGGACAAGATGGTCTGGTTTGACGAAGAAGGCACCCCTAACATCAGGGTGCTGGAATGCGCGGAGATGGTCCATAGCTCTCTCTGCACTGAAGATTGGGATGAAGTATCTTCAGATCTTCGCTCTTCTCCAAGCTGAGTGGGATAGGTGCTGCAACAAACTCAACTACCTCATGAAGCCCTGCAACAGATCGAATTCCAAGATCGACATCATGGAGTTGTTTTCTCCTCCGAGGCTTACTCCGTGGGCCCAGAAGATCGGACCCGGGCAAACAATTCCAATGCGTATGATCTGGAGATCGGCTGGGACGTGCGGAAGAAGGCAGACAGCCGCTTTCCGAAAGAACCAGCAGAAGCTGCACCCTAGATTTCTCATAGCTTCTCCGAAGTGCACAGCCTTCAGTCAACTCATGAACATCAACAGGGCGAAAATGAATCCAGAGGCCATCAAGGAGATGATCACTGAGGGTCTCCTTATTGTGGGATTTCTCGCTAGAAGCCGCTCACCGCCAATTGGAGTTGGGTGAGTTCTCTGGTCTTGAACACCGAGCTCGAGCTTCATCTTGGAATTTGGACTCAGCTCAGAAGCTCGTCCATCGAGATGATGTGGCGGTCATCACCTTTGACATCTGTGAAGCGAGCCTCTCTGCATGACATTGTGATCTACGAACTACATATGCTTGCCATGAACAAGGGCATGACTATACTACCTTACCGCTCAAGGACGACTGTGCCTCACTGGCCTTGTGCCAGAGTGCGCTATTTCCTAGTAAAGGACGACTGTGCCTCACTGCCCGGAGGCGGGGTGGCACATAGGACTAGGTCAAGCTGTATGGGAACAACAAAGTGGCAGGTATGGCAGCGCTGAGCAAGGATCTCACCCTTGCCACTATGATGGCCTCCTAGATGTGAGGTAGTTACTTCCCTGGATGTGACGGCGCTACTTGCATGCCGCTGTCAAGAACATTGTGCCCTTGCCCGCAGTCAAGGCAACGCATACTACATGGACAAGTCCAAACGCGTTAAGGCGACAGGCATAGAATGACATAATACTGGCTAAAAAGATCCTCTTTGCAATCATCTAGACGACAGAAGGTAGCTGGACGAGGATTTTCAAACCGGTAGGCTTTAACGATAGCATAGCAAATGGGCTATGAAGGATCTGCCCCATAGCCCCCGAGGCTAGGTCGCAACACTGGCCCACAACTCCACGCCGATATCGCTGCTGAACCTATGATTTGGGATCTTTCAAGCGCTTTCGGGGTGATGATGACTCTGAGATAGCCAAGAGCAAGGGTGAAGAGATCATCTTGGGCATCACTATGCTCGGTGAGTGGATCCTTTCCTTCTTCGGCTTCTTCGGAACCTGAGACAGAAATTGCAGCTATGGCCTACATACATGGTTTTTTCACCTCGGGTTCCCACCCCCCTGGAGGGGGCAAGTAATACAAAATGCCTTAGTTAGAGTTCTAGTTAAACTAGTTGTAACTAGTTGAGCAATAGTTACAACTAGTTACAACTAACTATTGGCAATNAACTAGTTGGCAACTAATTACAACTTTTTTGCAACTAGTTGGAGAATTAGTTGAAACTAGTTACAAACTAGTTGCAGAGTTGGTTGTAACTAGTTTTCAGCTAGTTGCAGGATTAGTTGTAACTAGTTGTAACCCTCCAGGCCCAGAGTTGGAGAGTTAGTTGTAACTAGTTGTAACCCTAGCCCCGGACCCAGAGTTGNGTTGTAACCCTCCAGGCCCAGAGTTGGAGAGTTAGTTGTAACTAGTTGTAACCCTAGCCCCGGACCCAGAGTTGGAGAGTTAGTTGTAACTAGTTGTAAGTTGTAACCCTAGCTGCGCATCCAGGGTTGGAGAGTTAGTTGTAACTAGTTGTAACCCTGGCCCCGAGCCAGTAGTAGTAAAATTTCCTGGCCTTTCGTTTTGTTCATAAAACAATTAGTAATAATAGCAGTAGTGGTAGTAGTAGTAGTAGTAGTAGTAGTAGTAGTAGTAGAAGTAGAAGTAGTAGTACTAGTAGTAGTAAAATTTCCTGGCCTATTTGTTTTGTTCACAAAACAATTAGTAATAATAGTAGTAGTAGTAGTAGTAGTAGTAGTAGTGGCCCAGGGTTAGAGAGTTGGTTGTAACTAGTTGTAACCCTGGCCTCGGGCCCAGGGTTTGAGAGTTANAGTAGTAGTAGTGGCCCAGGGTTAGAGAGTTGGTTGTAACTAGTTGTAACCCTGGCCTCGGGCCCAGGGTTTGAGAGTTAGTTGTAACTAGTTGTAACCGTGGCCCCGGGCCCAGGGTTAGAGAGTTAGTTGTAACTAGTTGTAACCCTGGCCCCGGGCCCAGGGTTAGAGAGTTAGTTGTAACTAGTTGCAACTAGTTNAGTTGGAGAGTTGGTTACAACTAGTTGCTAACTAGTTCCGGAATTAGTTACAACTAGTTGCTAACTAGTTGCTGAGTTGCTGAGTTCCCCCCCCCCCCCGAGACCCCCATAGTTCAGGGTTAGGGTTGAACCCTAACCCCAACCCACCCCAGCCGACCCAACCTCGGAGGGGGGGGTACCTTATTCTTCGAATGATGCAGTATGGATGCTTCCGGTATGAGTCGACATGCCAATTAGAATTTTCAAACGACTTTTGCTGCTCTTTGTACTCTATGGTGATGACCGGGGTCTACTGATGCTTTTTTCAATAGAGAAAGATTGACACATCTGAGACAACTGAGACATATGATACATATGACCCGTGAGCTGTTATCAGAGGCTTCTCCCGCTTGGAAGCGGAAGTTTTCGGAGCTGGAATTGGAGTTTCGCTGAATACCCACGTGCAGGGCTCTGTAGGTGTATTGGCTACAGATGGATTGCGTGGTGTGAATGATTCTTTCGGCTATTCGTTCACCGTTCATCCTTTTCCGGGACCTTTATCTGGCCAGCTTTATACCTCCTGTAGCTGCTATTTTGTCGTGGAGCTGTACTGAGAGCCGGGCACGGGTAGTCGTTTCAGTTTTGTTTCACATTATTTAATTGTCTCATTCCTTCGTCTAGTGACACAGGCCTTGTGCCAGCGTGCGCTACTTCCGAGCAAAAAATCTCTGCATGACAGTGTGAGCTCTCTCGCAAGGCCACGAAAATTGCCACAAATGACCCATGGGTGGCTCTCTTTCTATCAAGCCTTCAATGTCGAGGAGATCACCAACAGGTGGCCTTAGAGGAAGGACTTCCCACTCTCGCTCAGGTCTATCCCGAGAACTTGTGCAAGGGCATTGTGAAGGCGGTCAAGGATGCCTCTGGAATTCCTTGTCCATCCTTTGCGGTGAGCAACTCCTAGGAGGAAGACACATCCAGACTTGCCTCCACCGGCTTGGACTTTGACTCTTGGACTTATGAGTCGCCGGATATCCCTGCTAGGTGAGAAGGGCGCTTGGACTTGATTTTGGCTCCTCGACTTACGGGCCGATCGCCTTCCATACCTCCCATCATGAAGATCCCGCTGAGGATGATGAGCAAGCTACAATGGAGTTGCCGCCAAACACCCATGAGGAAGAGAAATCCCAATCTTCCGCAGCTCACTGCCTCTCAAAAAAGGCTGGTCCACAAGATCCATGTGAACACGGGGCATCCTCCTTGGGAAGGTTTCTTCGAGCCTTGCGCGCTGCTGGAGCCCTGCCTCAAGTGCTTCGCTGCGTCCAGCAAGAATACAGCTGCGACGATTGCTCCTGCGGCAAAGGTGGAGCCTCCAGCTCCGCTGGCCCTGCTTCCCCTAAGGCAAAGTCGAGGCCAAAACCTCCAGGCGTTCCACCAGAATGGGTGATTTCAACATTGCCATTCGGCTTCAAGGAGGAAAAATCCATTGCGGAGGACTACGGAAAAACGGAGATCGCCACCCGATACTGGATTGATAACACCGCACCTTGGCTTCTGCACAAGTGTTTGTGTTTTCAACTGGCCAACTGCTGCTGCACAACGCATAAAGCGACGTCAAAACATCTCTGCACCCCATATTGAGCTTCCAAGTCCATTCCTTGGCCTGCCAAACCTGAGAAGTTTCTACTAAGGCTTGAATCAAGTCAAACACGCTTCCCACAAATCCAAGGAGATATCTGGTATGCGGCATGCAAAGGGCCAAGAATTGCAGAAAGAAAGCTTGTCACTTGTCATCTTCAGTAAATTCTCCAAAGAAAAATGGAAATAGGCCAAAAAGCACACGACAGTCAAATGTTCTTGTCATACCCAGAGCCGTACCGCACAAGGCCGTGGCGGAAGTTTCAAAAACAGGAAACCCATAGGAGAGGTTCGTTGCTGTGACTGATGGAAGGCGAACCCATTGATGAACCGACAAGTGGTTGGAGGCAGCGCAGTGTAGTTGTAATGTAGTGTAGTTGTGGTTGTAGTTGTAGATGTAGTTGCGGTTGTGGTTGTAGTTGTAATGTAGTTGTAGTTGTAGTTGCGGTTGCAATTGCGGTTGTAGTTGTAATTGTGGTTGTAGTGCAGTGCAATGTAGTGTATTTGTAGTGGTTATTCTGGTTGTAGCTGTAGTTTTTGTAGTTGTAGTTGTCATGTAGTTGAAATTGTAGTTGAAATTGTGGTTGTAGTTGTAGTAGTTGCTGTAGTTGTACTTGTAGTTGTAGTCGACATGTGTTGAAGTTGTGGTTGAAGTTGTAGTTGTAGTAGTTGTAGTAGTTGTAGTAGTTGTAGTTGTAGTTGTAGTTGTCATGAAGTTGAAGTTGTAGTTGAAGTTCTTGTTCTTGTAGTTGTAGTAGTTGTAGTTGTA
Organism: Symbiodinium sp. clade C Y103; assembly: GCA_003297045.1. Classification (NCBI taxonomy): domain Eukaryota; class Dinophyceae; order Suessiales; family Symbiodiniaceae; genus Cladocopium; species Cladocopium sp. clade C. The sequence goes on from BGPT01002955.1 coordinate 8,633, forward strand.
GTTGTCATGTAGTTAAAGTTGTAGTTGTAGTTGTAGTGGCTGTTGTGGTCTAGTTGCTGCAATTGCAATAATAGTTACAGTTGTAGAAGTTGTAGATGTAGTTGTAGTTGCAGTTGTAGTGTAACATTCCGAAACGAAGCAAATCTGCGAGACTTCCTCCATTTTCCAAGTTGACAACATCAAAAGCGAAGCAATTCTGCGAGGCTTCCTTCAAAAATGGAAACTTGAGTGTGCAGCTGACGGCCTCGTACCAATGGGTTTTGCGATTTTTCCATGCCATGTCTCTAAAGTACTGCGCCTGCCATGAAAACGTGACGCTAGGTCATACGAAGTGCTGCACCTGTCACGCAAAATAGTTTTGCCAGACCTGAAGATCTTATGTTCCAAACTGACACCCCTCTCAGGAAATCAGCGCCCTGACCTCTTAACATCTCTGCTTGAAGTGTCTCTTGTATGGGCTGACATTAATCCTTGTCTCACCAGGTTTCACCATGCACAATCTTTCTTGCATTCGCATCTTACTGCGCTCAATTACTTGTGGTAATCCCAGTTTATTGGCTCAAGCTCGTTGCTCTCTCTCTCTCTCTCTCTCTCTTCGTTTGCTCTTCTTCTTCGGATCCTTTGCATTATGGATTCTCGTTCCGCGATGACATACCACTTGGGCAACGCTTTGCTCCATCTGCAGTATCTTGCGGGCCATATGCCCTGGTTTGTGCCTCCGGCTGATGTTGGACCCATTCCGGCTTCTACGCCTGTCTCCCCTTTCTCGGGGCTGACATCCTTTGTTCTTCATCCAGGTCGATTACCCTCTCCTGTCAGCTCCCGCCGCCCGACCTCGGACAGCACTCTTGTCACTCACACTATTGATGGTCAGCCCCAATCCTTCGTTGGAACACCACCCAACACCTTCCCATTGTCCCATCCGGATTCTGTCACAATGTCTGGTTCTCGCCATCCTTATCGTGGCCCTTCCGCTCATCGCTCTCATCAGACAATGGCCTCTCTCTTCTATCGACCATCCACCGGCTCCTGCCTCCGTTCCCATCACTTCTACCACACCAATTTCCACATCAGCACTTCGCAGTCCTCCTCACATTGCCAATTCATCCCTTCCTTCTTCTCCACCACCTGCTACGGAACGACGGGTCAAACGACGTCGCATTGCTTCAACTCCAGCTTCTTCTTGTCCGACCACCGAGATGCCTCCTCCACCCAATCCACCCACCCCGGTCTCGGATCCGGTCCTATCCTCAGTGCTGTCTGCTCCAGCGGCAGGCCCATCCCCAACCTCGGATTCTGACAACAGTAATCTTTCCACCAGGCCTCCATCACCTCCACCAAACCAGGCTCTGCTACGACCCCACCATTGGTCCAAATCCGCCAATTTCTCCCCTCTTTCGAAATTGGGCTCCAGTTGACGACCAAGAGCTGATCCAGTACAAGCAGGACAACGAGGCTCGACCAAGTTGGAAGACCATCGGCCAACGGTTACATAGAAGTGCTGAAAGCTGCAAAGCCCGATGGCTATGGCTCAAGTCTACTGGCAAAGATCGCTCCAATGTTCTTGCACGACCATGTACTGACGAGGACTAGGTTGCCGTAGTGATTTGACAATTCTTATGCTGAATTTTGCAGCTGCCCTTTTGTCCGAAACAGTTGCAGCTGTACTGCCGTTACGGGTTTTTGAAGCTGTTCTCTTTTACTTTCTCACGCTACTGTGCGACTCCTCTTCCCCTCTTTTCTCTTTCTTTTTCTTTTTTTCAGTTTCTGTTCCATCGAGTGACCCATCCTTCATTATTTTACGTGTGGAAGCTGATCTCCTGCAGTTTTCTCCCCACTCACCCAGTATGTCCTATGCTCCCTCTTCTGCTCCCTGGCCATGGCCGTGTCGCCTCAGCCAACGACCGAACTATCCTCCTCCTGCTCGACAGTTACCTGCTCATCTACGGTTTCCACCTCGTCCTGTGATGATCATCATCGACTTTTCTCCTTTGTCATCTTTATCTGACAGATACCGATACTATGCCGCCTTGAACCGCGATATCTATGAGCACCTGAGTGGCTATTCTGAACGTGTCACAACACCTTCATCCGAACAACTTGGATGTCACTCGAGTTGATGATCTCCTGAAAGCCATTTCCAACCGCATGCTGGAGCAATGGCAGGTCGTTGTCGCCACCTCCACCATCCAACTCCACTATGAAGATGACCAAGGCTACGACATTATCCTACAGCCGGACCATTCGATCATACGAGTCCTCTCTACTTGCCGCCCTGACTGGCCACGCCGTCAATACGACGCCTGGTCATCCGTAGACCATTCGAACCAATGGGTTCCTTTTATTTGTAGGTTGATTTGCCGTAGCCGTCCAACTTGATGAAAATATGGTGTACCTTGTCTTCAATTGCTCTTCCTTTCCTCCTTGCTTGTGACCCATGCTCCTTCTGTTTCCTCTCAAGCTACAGCGCCCTACCGCTTTCACTGTTCTTGGTCACCATGCAAGTGGAACGATCTCGCTCCCGTGATGATTCTCCTCGTCGATGGCCTCCTGATTCTCAACTACCATTTTGTCCTGGCTCTTCTTCTAGCTCGGAGGCACCTGCATGGCGGGATGTCATCATCATTGCGGATTTTTCATCACTTTCCAGTCTTGCGGAAGAAAGCTGGAACTTTTGTGCCATGCACCCTTTGAACCATGTCCCCTTGACCACCATGGAAGAGAAGGCTCTTTGGCAATACACCGCATTTCTCTATACTATACCAATCAAGTGGATACCTTCACCTTTGACACTGTGCTTGCTGGTATTGTTGAGAGGATTGAAGAGCAGTGGCAAATCTCGCTACGAACCGATGACCTGGAAGTCCGCTACGATGAAAACAATGGTCTTGAAGTTTTTCAAGTCACCCGGGACCAACCATTTTGGAACCTTCGAGATCTCTTGGACCAGTACCGACCTGAGTGGCAGACCCATCAATTTAGTAACTACATGGGACTTTCTGCGCGCCACCCGAATGCACAGGTTCCATTTGCATGCAAAGTCATGTGTCATTTGTATGATCCCAATTGTTTTCTGCCTTGAATGTCCACCTCGCCCGGTCGTCCGGAAAATTGGCTAATCTTGATGTGTCAGGATCATTTTGTCTTGCCTCTCCTTTTCTTCTCCGCTTTTTCTTTCTTCGTTTCTCCTTCTCCTTGACCCCAAATAGAATTGCTTTTCTCTGTTTGACATTTTGTCATCTTCGTGCATTCCCTCTAACGTTTACTTACAGGTTCAAGATGTCAGGAACCAAACGTGAAGCGACCATGGCTCACCCTACCTGGCCAACAGACTCTCGCCCCCCTACTTCGGGATCGGCATCTTCTCAATCCGTCCTTCCATTGGTCCTGCCGTCCGCTGGAGACCCGACTTCCGGTCTCTTTGGAACTACAATGGATTACGATACTACGTATGGGGCAGCAGGCATTGCACCAGCGGCTCCTTTCATCCCTGATACCACTGATGATGATCGTGCTCCAATCCCTGTGAATCCGGCCGGCATGAAACGTATCCCCAAACATCAATTGACTTTCACTGTGTGTGAATGGAATGGAGGTACTCAACGTGACCTCCAGGTCGCTGAGCTCTTGAAACCACTTCGTTTCGAGAACATCAAGTGGAATTCTTTTTCTGGAAGTTGGTGGGAGATTGGCATACCGCTCAGAAGATGGGCAATTACTGGCGTCAACATTATGGACCTGAGACCTTACCAGTGGATCCAGTACCCGCACCTGATACCACGGCGGGTGTACTCCCGGATGTTTCGACATTGGATCCGGCTACGGTGTATGCGGCTCAACTCATGACCGTTTGCCGCTCACTCCTTTCGGCAGGTTCTCCTGAACAGCAACGAAGTCAATTACTCCGGTTAGCGCACGATTCCGAAGTTCGAAACCCGTTTCCTCCGATTGACTTGAACACCCTGGCAACTCAGATTCATCAGCTGGCTGACCTGTTATCCGAAGCTAATGCCCTCCCTATGGAAGTCCACCTGACCCCGACTGATGCTGCCCAGTTGTGGGTGCCCGTTAATTCGTCCATTTTGATCCTTTGATCCGCTGACTTTACGCGAGCCGCGCAAGTCTTCCAAAAAAGCCCCGCTGCGGCGGGGCGTGTGTGTGTGTGTAACATCTGAAGAGATGTAAAACTTCTACCTATGTTTGCCTGTGATTGATTTCCTGATAGGTTTTTCGTTTTTTCACCAAGTCATTTCTCATTTCAGCAGGGGGTGCCGGGGGCACTGATGAGACCGGCGCTAACAAAGACGCTCATCAGTTGCCTGTGATATTGATGGGGACGCTCATCGACGTACCTGCCAATCAGTTTTTCCATTTGCAATTGTCCGTCAATGGCGACCGGCTAAGCCAAGAACCGGTAGGACGATCGACATGCTACTCCACGGTTGTCGCAGTCTGATCTTAGGGAATCTTTACAGACTTTACAGCACAGTTTCAACGAACTTCGCATACAACTTCCATTCCAATCACCGCTCCAACTCCTGCCAGGTTTCCTGAAGTGTTTTTGCACGTATGATGCACTCTAGCTACCCAATTCGATGCGATGTTTCTGTTCAAGTGTGTGCAAGTTGTGTGAGTAAGTTGTGTGTGAGTGGTGTGTGAAAGTTGTGTATGGAAGAGTTGTGTGTGACAAAGTTGTGTGTGAAAGAGATGTGTGTGGGAGAGTTGTGTAAGCATGTGTGTGTGTGTGAGCTGCCCAACAAAGTGAAGGTCCATGTCACCAAGTGCCACGCCTGCCACACAGAACGAAGCTCCATGTCACCGAGGGCCACGCCTGCCACGCAGAATGAGGCGGCGCCAAACGCGACCAAGCGTGTCACACGACCCAGTTGAGCGCCATAAATGCCACGCCTGCCACACAAAGTGAAGGTCGATGTCGCCAAGTGCCACGCCTGCTACACAAAACGAAGCTCCATGTCACCGAGTGCCACACCTGCCACGCAAAATGAGGCGACGCGAAACGCGACCAAGCGCGTCACCGGACCCAGCTGAGTGCCGTAAGTGCCACTACGCTTGCCACACAAAACGAAGCTCCATGTCACCGAGTGCCACGCCTGCCACGCAAAATGACAAGCGCGTCACCAGACCCAGCCCAGTGCCGTAAGTGCCACGCCTGCCACACAAAACGAAAGTCGATGTCACCTGTGCCACGCCTGCCACAGAAAACGAAGGTCCATGTCAGCAAGTGCCACGCCTGCCAGGCCAACAGCCGCGGCGCCAAACGCGACCAAGCGCGTCACCAGACCCTGCCACACAAAGTGTGTGTGAGTGAGTTGTGTGTGAGTAGGTTGTTTGTGGTCAAGTTGTGTGTGAATGAGTTGTGTGTGAGTAAGTTGTGTGTAAGTAAGTTGTGTGTGAGTAAGTTGTGTGTGAGTAAGTTGTGTGTGAATAAGTTGCGTGTGAGTAAGTTGTGTGCGAGTAAGTTGTGTGTGAGTAAGTTGTGTGTGGTCAAGTTGTGTGTAAGTAAGTTGTGCGTGAGTAAGTTGTGTGTGAGTAAGTTGTGTGTGAGTAAGTTGTGTGTGGTCAAGTTGTGTGTGAGGGAGTTGTGTGTGAGTAAGTTGTGTGTAAGTAAGTTGTGTGTGAGGGAGTTGTGTGTGAGTAAGTTGTGTGTAAGTAAGTTGTGTGTGAGTAAGTTGTGTGTGAGTAAGTTGTGTGTGAGTAAGTTCTGTGTGGTCAAGTTGTGTGTGAGTGAGTTGTGTGTGAATAAGTTTTGTGTGAGTAAGTTGTGTGTAAGTAAGTTGTGTGTGAGTAAGTTGTGTATGAGTAAGTTGTGTGTGAGTAAGTTGCGTGTGAGTAAGTTGTGTGTGAGTAAGTTGTGTGTGAGTAAGTTGTGTGTGAGTAAGTTGTGTGTGAGTAAGTTGTGTGTGGTCAAGTTGTGTGTGAGTAAGTTGTGTGTAAGTAAGCCGTGCGTGAGTAAGTTGTGTGTGAGTAAGTTGTGTGTGAGTAAGTTGTGTGTGAGTAAGTTGTGTGTGGTCAAGTTGTGTGTGAGTGAGTTGTGTGTAAGTAAGTTGTGTGTGAGTAAGTTGTGTGAGGAAGTTGTGTGTGAGGGCGGGCGGCGGGCGGCGGTCGGAGCGGGCGACGGATGCACAACAAAAATCAAAAACCCCAAACAAAGATGTGGGGAACAGCTGAACTGGAATCAATGGGTTTGGGTAAATTACCAACCCAAGCATGTCGATGATGCAAAACATTTATCTGCAGGCAGAAAGGTCTAACATCAAAAATCTCAATTTTGTTTGTCAATATATGTCCATTGTGTTAGAGTTTTCTTCCACTATACATATATACACGGTATGAAAAAACGATAACATGGATGTACTACAGGGAAATCCTGTAATTGACGTTTCGTATAGTACAAAATACTTAATCACGGCGGGTTGTAGGCTAGCTTACTCGAACTAGGGGCACGTCCAAAACTGCCAAGTGAAACATGCAAACAAAAAAGGGTTCACGCCAAACAAAGGTCGAGCCTTAATTTTTTTTTCATGTCGAGGAAATGTACGGTGTATTCTCAGCCGAGATAATGCAAATTATGGTTTGAAGGGGTGTGAAACGTTTCTATGTTTGTAATGGATGTCAAGTCAATTGCTAAATGAATGAAATAGGCACAGGATTCATTACAATTTGGCATTTACATTTCTGAGCAACACCGCGAAGTTTTTGGGTTCAGTGAAGAAAAAACTTGGACTCCTCTTCCCTAGATGCCTGCTACTCCTCAGGGCAGGACTCAGGCCAGCGCCAAACGGCGCAGATATGACGCAGAGTATCGTTGCCATGATGACGATGATGCCAAAGAGCATGTCATTCCTGGAACAGCGATCACTTATGCGCAAACCCCGACACTATTTGATGATTTTGATGAGCCAGGACTGGAAGAAGAGCAACACGAACAACATGGTGAAGCTCATGAAATGATCGAACAGTCAAACAGAATTGAATAGGAAACGAGGTGACCGGCAATGCATCAATCTGTCATCGCATTTTCAGTTTCAAGGGCGGGCGTGGTGGGTTCCCTTCATTTGCTGGGCTCACAAACGGTAGCGGGGGTTTGCCATGGATGAGGACGTGACAGAAGACATAGATGAGAACTTGTCTAGGAAATCTGGGTATACAGCTACATCACCAGTTAATCTTGAGGACAGTGCTGTTGCAGATGACCAGCTTGATGAACAGGGTTCAGGAGTGTTGCCGTTTCGTGCACTTGACCTGCTTCAGGGAAGTTCAGTTTTTAGACGTGATCTCCCACAAGTGACAAGCCCTGTGAGTGCTGGTCCTGGTGAGGTGCCCAGATCTCCTGCATTGGACTTGTTTGGACCTGGTGACCCCAGTTTTCACGATGAGCCATCCTTTTCACATGTTACAGAGCAGTGTGAGCCGCAGTTGGATTCTTCAGATGAGTCAGTAGCAATTGTAGAGCCGGAAGCAGATAACGTGTCTGAACAAGAGGAGGAAGTCCAGATCTCAGATGTCGTTGCGCCACAGCATACATGGAATGAGATGGTTGCCAATAGTTTTGCGCAATTTCGAGCAGTTNGAGGAGGAAGTCCAGATCTCAGATGTCGTTGCGCCACAGCATACATGGAATGAGATGGTTGCCAATAGTTTTGCGCAATTTCGAGCAGTTCCGACAGAGTTGTTATTTCCATGGGAGACTGGACCCATGGCGGCTGTTTTCAACTTTGATGCGGATCCTTTGCCAATGTGCCCTGGCCTGGCAGAGATGCCTCAGCAGGAACAAGCGTTGCCTGCAGAGTCGTTGCAACACCAGTTGTCACGTTTTGTCATGCCTGATGATGCTAAGTACATGCATGCAGTTAAGAGCATTCAAGACTTGAGTTACTTTGAGGGAAAGGCGCAGCAACTGGACTTAGCATGCGGACAATGGCTACGTATCCTGTCAGTTTCCTGGAGTTCATCGGGTGTCGGACCTCAGCTTGCTACAGCCTTGCAACAAGATAGCACAGGAATGGAAGCTTGTGTTATTCTCAAAGCGTGCTTTGGAGTCAAGAGCCCATCGACATTGTTGAAGCGTGCCGGAGCCTTTAAGAAGTTTTTCACTTGGTATGAGAAGAGCAAGGTATGCAAGGAGGTCAATCAATTTCCATTGCCACTGGATGAGTCAGTGGTGTGGGAGTACTTTTTGCATTTGAAACAGGAACGTGAAAGTGCTTCGAAAGGTTATACGATTCCAAGTGCATTCTCAGAAGCTGTGAGGTTTGCAAAATTCACCCTGGACTTGGTTGGCACTGATGCAATTTTAGGGTCACGCAGACTCCTTGGATTCTCAGCGCTGGAGAAGCAAGCCAAGGGCCCTACTATTCAGGCGCCTGGACTGGAACCAGAACATATACGGCGCTTGCACGAAGTTTTGCACTCAGCTGGGAACATGATTGACAAACTTGGAGCGGGTTGCTTCCTTGTGTGCTTGTACGGAAGAGCTAGGTGGAGTGACATGCGCTTCATTGATCATGTAGTGGTAGAGCCTGGAGATTGTGTGACGTTTTACACAACTGAGCACAAGACGGCTTCAGTGGGATTGCGAAGACAACAGTATTTGCCAATTGTGGTACCCTGGCACGGCATTTGCTCTGATGACTGGCTGAAGGAATGGTTGGACATCTATGGACGGGTTGGACTTGATTTACAGAAAAGGCCATTAGGCCCACTTTTGCCAGCGCCTCGGATTGATGGGACATTCTGTGCCAGACCATTGTCGACTGCTGAAGCAGCCACATGGCTGCGTGGCCTTCTACAGGGCACCAACAATTGCGACTCCTTCAGGAGTCACTCACTGAAGGCGTCATTGCTCATTTGGTGTGCCAGGGCAGGTCTCGATAAAGAGACGAGAGCTGTCCTGGGACACCATTGCACAGCATTGAGCGGATCGGAAGTGGTATACAGTCGCCACNGTGTGCCAGGGCAGGTCTCGATAAAGAGACGAGAGCTGTCCTGGGACACCATTGCACAGCATTGAGCGGATCGGAAGTGGTATACAGTCGCCACTTGCAGACGAGGGCCCTACGTAAATTGGGGCACATACTCAGGCGAGTTAGGTCTGGTTTGGCCATTGAAGATGAGGCCATGCGTGAGTATGGTTTGGTATCTACACCGGCTCCTTTCACACCAGCTGCAGCTGCGAAGACTCCTTTGGTACAAGTTCCATTTACCCCTGCAGCAGCTGCCAAGACTCCTTTGGGGCCAGTAGTGGAGCACGCTGAGGCGCCATTGGTACAGAAGCTGGAAGAGCGAGAGCAGGCAGCTGTCGCGACAGCAGTTGGGGCTGCAGCTGATGTGGAGGACCTTCAAAGCGTCAAGGAGGAGGAATGGAATGCAAAGTCGTTGGAGGATGCCGCAGCTGAATTGACTTTGTACCCAGTTGAGATCGTTGCTGCAGGAGTTGTGGAAATCGAATCTTCTTCAGGAAGTGATAGTGAATCCTCTTCTACTGACAGTGACAGCTCGACCTCCTCCACAATTGTTCAAGCGCAGGGGCCTCAAATGGTTGAACATGTTCCTGAGGGATTTGATTACTACAGACATGTGAAGAGTGGCCTTGTGCATTCATGCGTAGAGGGCCAAGATGTTTCTACCTGCAAGACACAGATCGGAGTGAATTTCAAGAAACTTGGCAAGAAGATTTACGTAGTCCACCCGAAGTGCATTAGGTGCTTTCCGAAAAGCCACAACAGGATTCGAAACTGCGAACAGATGTCACAGAATATCGATGCTTTTCTCAAAAGAGCTAAAGCAGCAGACTCAAAGGAGTCCTAATAAGATCATAACACATGATCTTGAGCGCCCGAAGGGGCAAGATCCTTAAGGGAGAAAAAGAGTTTTGGGACCAGAGTCCAAGTTGCAGAAAGCTGCAGTTGTGGTTGTTTGGAAAGCCAAGCATGCACAATCATTGCCAAAGGGCCAGCATGAGGGGTGCAAAGGCACAAGAATGGTGCAGAAAGCTGCTTAGACTTAAGAGTCATTTATTTTCTTTGGAGTGAGTTGAGCATTCAAGTTTATTTCTTGGAGTTGCGGCTTAAGCCAGTGAAATAGCGCAGGTAAAGAACAGCGAGTTTCAGCACATGTCCAGTTTTGCATGTGTCAACCTGTTTGCATGTCATGTTTGATTTGCATGTCTGAGTTTCACATGTCAGGTGCCGTTGCCTCAGTTGTTTCATGTTTGACAAAAACTTCTGTGCAGTCTCTAGGACTCTGAGTGCGGTGCAATGACGTCTCTCATAGATAGCAAAGCGCAGTTTGAGAGTCACTTGAAGGAGACAGGGCTTGGTCAAGGCCTTATCGATAGCTTGAAGNGACGTCTCTCATAGATAGCAAAGCGCAGTTTGAGAGTCACTTGAAGGAGACAGGGCTTGGTCAAGGCCTTATCGATAGCTTGAAGCGTCATGGCATCAAGACTCTTGCACAGCTTGCATTTGCAGTTGGACAGCCCGGGCAGCCAATAGCAGATGTAAATATAGAACAGTTGGTGCAGCAGGCACATGGTCGTGCACCTCAGCTAACTGAGACTGCCATTTTGAAGCGAGTGGCTTTTGAAGCACAGACATATCTGACGGCGACCTTACGCCAGGCAGTGGATCGCACGGATGACACACCAAGGCGTATCCCCTTTGCTGAACGGACAACCAGGTTGGAAGCTTTGAAAACAACACTGGGTGGCATTGGTATCTCAGGTGAACATGAGCCAGCTCACGGCTTACTTGACAAAGCATGTGCAATGTTCGAAAGCAACACAGTGAAATATTTGGAGCTAGCCAGTTGCGTGTCTCGTGCGCATGAAGTGCAGGGTGCACCGAAATCCAAAGAGCTCACCTTAGAAAAAGGCTCACTGGTACTCAAGCATAGCGAGGACAAAATGACATCTCCGACAGATAGTGAGATCAAGGTGCACTATGCAATGGTGAGACGTGGTATCAGCTTTCAATTTGCACGTTTGATGTCGTTCGAGCAGCATTCAACTTGGGAGACTTTCTTGTTTGAAGCGCTTCACCGTGAAGCACCACCTGGATATAGTAGGCCATCACTTGCTCAGTTGTTGCAGTGTGATAAAGCAGCTTTTGCCAGACTAGGTTCTCAGGTCTCAAGTGTGAGGCAAAAGGATGATGGAACGTATCCCTTGGGTGAGGCGCTCTTGGCCTTGAGACAAGACCCAAACATTGCGTTGTACCTCATGCCAGTTGCCAAGTCCTCTTCATCTACAGTCGCAAGCTCCTCAGGCGGTGCAGCAGCTTACAGTACCGCACGTCCTCACCCATACTCTGGAAACCGACCAAAGGGTGGTGGCAAAGGCAAGAAAGGTGGCAGCAAAAGCACCCCACCAATTCCAGCTGAGTTGAGGGGCAAATGGCATAAGAACTCAAGTGGTGAGCCTATTTGCTATGGCTACAACTGCAAGAGTGGTTGCCCAGAAAAGGGCGTGAAGCCTGGTGGACGATGCTCCAAAGGTTTGCACATCTGTGCAGAGCCGAGATGCGGAGGAAACCATTCACTTCAGGAGCATGGCAGCAAATGACAGCCTGCTGTGGCCATTGACTACAAAGATTGGTCCCAAGTTCATATCGAGCAAGCCTTCATGATTGAAGTTTTTGCTGGCGCTGCAGTTTTATGTGCAGTTTCGAAACAAGCAGGCCTTGCCTCGTCGATTGCTATTGACAAAGTCAAGAAGAAGTCAGCGAGAAGCACGATATTTCAGATGGACCTACTTCGAAGAAGTGATAGAGATCTTTTGAGTCAGTGGCTTCATGCACCAATGCTTTTATGGGTGCACTTGGCACCAGTTTGCGGCACGGCTAGTCGTGCCAGAGACATTCGCCGTTTTCCTGGCGATCCTCAGCCAATGCGTTCGAATGAGTTTCCACAAGGGTTGCCCGGCCTGAGTGAAGATGAACAGTTTCGCGTTGAGCTTGCAAATTCACTTTTTCAGTTTGCATGTGAGTGTTTTCTGACAGCAGCCAGCCTGGGAGTGCTTGTGACGCTTGAAAACCCCNCAATATCAAGTGCGATCATTCCCACTCTCACCAACCGTGGGGATTTGCAAAAGACCCTGAGGGCAAAAGAGTGTGGGCAACTGCTTTAGAATCTGAGTACCCCAAGAAGATGTGTGTTGCTCTAGTCAATGTTGTTCTTCAGTTTGCTGAAGCACATGGGCTTAAGTTACGCGCTCAGTCCATGCAAGAGGACACTAATCCACTGGTGTCCAACAAGCGAGCTCAGATTTCTGCAGGGCATCAGCCTAAGTCTTTCAGGTTGCCTCCAATTGTTGCTGAGTTTTCTTCAGTTGCAGTTTTTCTCGCAAATGCAATGACAGATATTCCATGTGGCCTCATGTCAAAACTTGACAGAGACATACAACTGCACACCAAAGGTGGTTTGTTGGAGACGGTCCCAAAATACAGCCGGTTTTTGCGTTTTTCCTCCGTGTCTGCCCGTGTTGAAGGGGGGTCAGAGGGGCAGCCATTGAAGAAGACAAAAGTCCAGCCCCCTGCCAATGAAGATGCCAATCTTGCATGTACAGTTGAGAATGTGGATGATGATTCATGCAATAGGAACAATGTTCAATTCGAAGCTGCTTTTGGACTGCCGTGGACATGCGAAGGTTTCATTGCGCAAGCATGCAGTTCAGGACACCCAGCGGCCAAAGACATGGGTGTCCCTTTTGACTTGGAAGCAGCAGTTTGTAGGAATGTTGAATGGAATGAGGTGCAATTGAGTAGTTATCGGATTGCGTGGTGCCGGAAGTGGTTAGCAAGAGCTCATGAGTTGGATGCGCTGGAAAGGGAAGATGCTAAAAGTAGACACCCTGCTGTGGCTGAGTTGACGGCAGGCAAGCGGTTGCTTCTGACCAAGGAATTGTTGGAGGATGTTGGGTATGAAGATACTGCAGCTCTGCGACTCCTATCCAATGGCGCCACACTGGCTGGTGAGGTGGAAGTGTCCGACGCCTTTGACTTGCAGTTCAAACCTTGCCTCATCACCTTGGAGCAGTTGGAAGCCGATGCAATCCGTAGGAATGAGATGATTTTGCAAATGACATGTTCATCTGGATCTGCGGAAACTGACCTGCAGATGATCGAAGAGACAGAGCTTGAGTTGGCAAAAGGATGGGCGGAAGGCCCATTTGAACTTTCAGATTTGGAAGCTGGTGCCACCATCTCTCGAAGGTTTCCATTGGTGCAATCCACAAAAACGAGGATGATAGATGATTTCAGCATCAGTGGTGTCAACGATTCTTGCTTGTCGCATAACAAGGTTGATTTGCATTTGGTGGACACTTTTTGTTCAATGGTAAAGATGTTCTTTGGGAAGTGTGATGAAGCGCATAGAAACAGTGCGTTGGTGGCAAAGACCTACGATTTGATGAGTGCCTACAGGCAAGTGCCCATTTGCCCCGATCACTACAAGTATGCCTATGTGAGTGTTTACAATTGCAAGCTTCAGAAGGTTGAGATTTATCGAATGCGAACAATGCCATTTGGAGCTACTCACAGCGTGTACTGCTTCCTGCGCTTGGCTAGGTGTTTGTTTGCCCTTGCAGTACGTGGCCTATATTTGATGACCACCAATTTTTACGACGATTTCATTCTGGCGGCGCAGCCTGGTTTGACTGAGTCTTGCCGAAACAGCATGGAACTCCTCTTCATGCTCACTGGTTGGTTGTATGCCAAGGAGGGCAAGAAAGCGACCTCGTTTGCGATGCATTGCAAGGCGCTGGGTGTGGAGTTTGACTTCAATCGATCTGAGCATCGCATCCTGGCTGTTGCAAACACTGAAACTAGAAAGCTGGAGCTGATACAACAGATAGAAGCTGCTTTGAATGCTGGTAAGCTGGAGAAACAGCTGTGCTTGGTTCTTCGTGGCAAGCTTGGCTTTGCCGACAGTTTTCTTCATGGGAGGCTTGGAAAACTAGTTCTTAAGAAGCTGATTGACCATGCTTATGGACGGACCAGTGCCATAAGTGAAGATCTACGACAAGCCCTTCAAGCGATGATGACACGTTTGAAACAGGCGAGGCCGAAAGAGATTTCTGTAAACAGTTTTTCGCAATGGTTCATTTACACTGATGCTAGCTTTGAGCCGGAGTCTGCTACCGGTGGCTTGGGTGGTGTACTTGTTGATTCAGGCGGCGCAGTTAAATTCTGGTTTGGACTGATGCTTGATGAAACCACTTGCAGACTTCTTGGTGCGGCAGATAAAGGAACAATCATCTATGAGCTGGAGTTGCTGGCATCCATTCTGGCTTTGAGTTTGTGGCATGGTGACAAAGGCGATGAACTCAATGTTCATTTTGGTGACAATGATGGCGTTCGTTTTTCTTTGATCAAAGCGACAGCTGCTGGGTCGGTTGGTCAATTACTTATGGAATATCATTTGAAATTGGAAGCACTTGCAGATTCAAGGACTTGGTTTGCTAGAGTACCTACAGAAGCCAACATTGGCGATTACCCTTCAAGGAATGTTGCACACCCTCTGCTTACCCAAGAGTGCGAAGTTTCTTTACAAGCCAAGATTTGCTTGGATGCAATTTTATCCTACCTGGCAAGAGCGGGCAAGCACGATGGGTGAAAGGGGGTGGCCAGATCGTGCTACCCCCAGTCGAAAACAAGTGCGCTTGTGATCTTGCATTGCTTCAATGACATTGACGGTGAAGCTCATGAAATGATCGAACAGTCAAACAGAATTGAATAGGAAACGAGGTGACCGGCAATGCATCANCGTGGTGGGTTCCCTTCATTTGCTGGGCTCACAAACGCCCACCCACATACCACCCTGTTTGCGAGCCTGTGGAGAACCTGACAGTCAGATCGTATCTTGTGAGATTCCTTTTTGCTCCGACCTTAGCCAGACCCATAGCCTGGCCAGATCGTGCTACCCCCAGTCGAAAACAAGCGCGCTTGTGATCTTGCATTGCTTCAATGACATTGACGGTTCAGTCCAACAAAAAGAAGAGGAAGAATCCCCGGAAGAATTCGAGGAGATAGTAGTAGAAGAAGAAGAAGAAGGAGAAGAAAAAAAAGAAGAGTTGCTGCCGTTCCATGAATTTCATGGTCGTCGAGGCAGCCCGTGGAGCATTGCACAAACCCTGAAAAAACATATTGGCATGAAATTTTCAGATTACTGTGAAAAAGATGCAGTGACGCAGTTCTTTTATCGCTACAATTTGTTTGCCCAAAAGGACTGGAGTTTTAGCACGACGTGGAAGGGAGACCAGTGCAAAGCAGTGTTGAAAGCACCGTCCCTGGGTGACCGTACATTTGAAGGTGCATGGAGAAAAGCAGACAGTGACAGAGATGTGAATGTGAGCAAGCACCTGGCAGAGCGTTCTGCCATTGATGCTTTCCAGACAGACCCAGAAGTGGTTGAGATTGCTGCGTTGCTTCCTCCTTCAATCACCAAGATGAAGGAGATGGTTTTCTTGACTTCGGAAGAGACGCACAGAATCCGAGACCTTCGCATGAACCCTAGGGTAGTCCTGCGCGAAATGCTCAACCCAGTTTGCTTGGAATTCCGTAAGATGGGCTGTCGAACAGCTTTGTGGGATGGATTGGCTT
>BGPT01002955.1:25423-56991 GCA_003297045.1 Symbiodinium sp. clade C Y103
TCCGATTGATCTTTCTCAAGAACACGCGCTTACAAGAAAATCACACGGGGTTCTCACAAAATGGGGCATTCCCCGAAATTCAGAAATGATGACAGCCTTGGGGGTGATGGGATTCCAAGTTTGCCCAGCTGGAGGGATGTCATGAGCCATGAGGACACCCAGCATCTTCCAGGGCGGTTCAGTTATCGTTCAACCTTCCAGTCAATACTGGAAACANAGTTTGCCCAGCTGGAGGGATGTCATGAGCCATGAGGACACCCAGCATCTTCCAGGGCGGTTCAGTTATCGTTCAACCTTCCAGTCAATACTGGAAACAGTCCCATTGAATAAAAGTGGCATCTATACATGGGGAAATCATCGAATTGATTGGGGGATTTGTCATTGCCATGTGAGTTTGCCAAATGGTATTGTTTTTTCCCCACTGGATCAGCGTTTGTATTCTATCTTTGAAGAAAAGTGCAAAATAGTTATAATGTTGCTGCTCTCTTGTGGATCCAAAATCAAGACTCAACAAATCCGAATCATGATGCTGGGTAGAAGGGGTCGGCTCACGCATCGGTATCCATGNTTGCTGCTCTCTTGTGGATCCAAAATCAAGACTCAACAAATCCGAATCATGATGCTGGGTAGAAGGGGTCGGCTCACGCATCGGTATCCATGGACACACACCACACACATATTTGGTGATTTTGGGTTTTAGACCATCATGGTCAACGACATGCATTTGGAATTACATTTTGGTTGGAATCCTACCCTGGTTTGTTTCCTTANCACACATATTTGGTGATTTTGGGTTTTAGACCATCATGGTCAACGACATGCATTTGGAATTACATTTTGGTTGGAATCCTACCCTGGTTTGTTTCCTTACGGGATTTTTTGGGACCCAAAGATATGCTGTGTCTGCCACCTAAAGCCAATCAACAAATAGCCACCAGCTGGATTACCATAAAGAATCCCCTTGGTCAATAGATGGGCATTGGTCAACATTTCCTGTTGGAGGTTGAAATAAGGCCAAAAACTCATCATTTGAGGGCAACCCTCATTGTTTGAGGTCACGTCCCTGATATTTGGTTGGTTTTGTCACATCTCTATGTTCAGACCATCTGATTTTGTAGGTTCCCGATGATTTGACCATGTTCAAATGGTGATATGTGCCGAATTTCCATCAGGCCTTGGTTAGACATTTGGAGGGGATGAACATAACTACCACTTTATTTTGGTGTGAACAGAAAGGGATCAGGGTTTTGCCATAGTCCATTTTAGATGATTTTNAGAACCCCGAGAGGCAACTGCCTACACTGCTAGGAGTTGCGAAACCCTTTGGCGGCATACCGTGGAGGTGGGAGGGCTCAGCAACAACTCAAAGTGGCAGGTCCAACTCAGAAAGACGTAGGGTTAGAATTCATTCCGGAGGCATGAAAATGATGCACATACCTCGATATCAGTTGCAAAGGATGCCATTTTGTTCCAAAATTTGAGACAACCTCACAGAACCAACCAAAAAGTATATAGATTCTGTGATTAGTAGTTGAANCTCGATATCAGTTGCAAAGGATGCCATTTTGTTCCAAAATTTGAGACAACCTCACAGAACCAACCAAAAAGTATATAGATTCTGTGATTAGTAGTTGAAATATGTTGAAAGGCAACTGGCCACCACATTTTCCGAGATGGCAACTCGTATTTTCTTGCAACGAAACAGTGAAGTACCATTGAACCCGAAGTGTCATTGTCATTCTCGTAGCTGGGATTTCCCCCTCAGGCCGCGCCGTGGCCCAAAAATGGAGGTGCGCAGCTGGGATGATNGTACCATTGAACCCGAAGTGTCATTGTCATTCTCGTAGCTGGGATTTCCCCCTCAGGCCGCGCCGTGGCCCAAAAATGGAGGTGCGCAGCTGGGATGATAGGAGATGAGTTGGACCATCCATAACTACCTTATTTGGGTGTGAACAGAAGGGTACCAAGATTTTGAGGATGGTGACCCAGAGTAAATTTGCGGATTTCGAATTTCAAGACTGTTCTTGAAACACAATGAATTAAATATACGTTGAGATGTTTGTAGCAGAATTTCCAAGCAGAATTCAGAGTCTTGTGCAGGATGAAAAGGGGAACATAGCACAAACATACGTTTACATAAACAAACTAACAATAGAAAATAGGGGATTCAGAGGCATTTCCCAACCCGTTGTGATGGCATCCCCAGAGTTGGTTAATGCTTTTGGTAAGTCCTCCATTCCTGGGTGCAAATTGTGTGTCTGACAAAATAGGCGGGTATGGCCATTTACAATGATAATAAACCCGTGGATTTGGGGAGACTTTGTTTTGAGACAAGCATGATGTATTACTGAGGAAACGAAGCATGGGTTATTGGCCACTTATTATCATCATTCATTGGTCTTATGCCCATTTGTGGTTGGTTAAACTCCTTCAACCCCGCATTTTTTGCTGGCTAGTTGCACATCTTCCCAAGTATATATATATATATAATATATATATATATACACACATACATACATACATTGTTTTGTACATTTGTTGGGGGCAAGATAATGGATAATGCCATCAATTTCGCAGTGGACTAGTGGACAGGGGACAGCTGCTGCATCTTCCCAATTTGTCTCCTTCTTCGTTGGCGATTTTCCACATGCCAGGTTTTGAAATATCTACATTCATGATGGGTTTTCCACATCAAACTCTAAACATTTCCAGGAGGAACTGTTGTTTTTTTCCCAAAAAAAACGCGCAAAATGTGATAGAAACATCCGAATCCCCGGTTTTCTGTTGGTAAGTCAGCGATTCACCGGGCACCCTGCAGGGCTCCCAGGACGCACCTCCATGCTGAGATGGTCAAGAAGCGTCTGGAGACCGAATCGTAAGTGGTTTACGGCCCCGTGATATCGACGCTGAAAATGGGGAAGACCCACCATAAATAGCCACTTGAATAGGGAAAATGATGATAAATGATAAGTTATCTTTGTTTTTTTTTGTGTTTTTTTTGCCAAAATTTTCGGACAAAATCATATCTGGAATCGTAAGTCCTCTAAGTGGGGTTGTCTAAGTGGGGTACATCAAACATGGTGATTTTCCGGAGTTTTATGTTGAATTACTGGAAGGTATGTTTTTGCACCGAATGGGTGCACTGATTATGCTCACCTTCTACTTCAAGTGGGATGATCCTCCACGTAGAGAGGAACAGCCACAAAACGGGGGTGGGCTCAAATAACAGTTGAACCATGTGACATGCGGACAGATGTGAGGACGGTAAGTGAGGTTGAATCTCACTATGTGGGTGAACGAGGGGTCTGCGTAAAACTTCCTTATTTTTTAGTTGAACATAACTTTCTGCTGTTTCTGGTTGGTTACAAACCGATTAAAGAAGCCGAATAAGGAGTGCTAAACCCACTGAAAAAAGCGATGTTTATCTAGAATTTCACCTCAAACATCACAATCATATCATGACATTCGAGACATGACCAGAGATGTTGACATCTTCTTATCCTCAATCATCAAGTATATTTCATTTGGATGAATTTGGGAAAACTTGATTGTAGCAAGATCATTTCTGTGTGACATGTNGAGATGTTGACATCTTCTTATCCTCAATCATCAAGTATATTTCATTTGGATGAATTTGGGAAAACTTGATTGTAGCAAGATCATTTCTGTGTGACATGTTTGACCACAGAAAAATGCAAATGAAAGAAATCACTTATAGAACATACTGTATTCATATTTTATTCTNTGATTGTAGCAAGATCATTTCTGTGTGACATGTTTGACCACAGAAAAATGCAAATGAAAGAAATCACTTATAGAACATACTGTATTCATATTTTATTCTATATCATATTTTTCTATTCTCATAGCATAACGGTTGACCGAAATCCCTGGTTTCCTGAGGTCGAGATCCGACGAAGTCGCCCAAGGTGGAGTTGGAAGAAGCCTTGAGAGCACTGCAGGCGGAAAAACATGGGGACATTATTCTCTGGGGATATTTCATGGAGAACATGGGATGTATGCTGGGATATATCTTGGGATCTTTGAAGATATATTTAAAGAAACGACAATGAAAAACATCATCGGTTGATGGTCTTAACATCTTCACTACTAGAACTGAATACGGACTAACACAAATATGTTGTTTGATGGTTTTGATAATTGGAAATTCAACATCTTTTATTCGAAATGACAATTTCTGATGATTGGTTGATGGTCAATGGGTTTTCGGGGGTGCCAATTATGGGAAGCACATCAGATCTGAGGTTTTTAGGGCTGCAAGACTTGGTACCCCCTAAATCCGATACGATTTAGGACCCTTTTAGGATACAGTGGTTGCACTGGTTTATTTTCCTAGCTTAAGTATGGTTTATGGTATATATATATATATCATCTATAGTTAATGGGGTTTATGAACCAACTTACGACGGGGGGGGGCACCTTGTAATTTCCTATGGTTGAAAACCATATCTTCCCCCAAACATTGTAATCAGTGGGATTTAGTCGAAGAAACATGGGGAGAAGTCAATGTATATAGTTACAACGTTTACAGTAGAATGTATAGCAACTAGCAGCCNTCAGTGGGATTTAGTCGAAGAAACATGGGGAGAAGTCAATGTATATAGTTACAACGTTTACAGTAGAATGTATAGCAACTAGCAGCCCCCAAGAGCTTTGAAAGTGAATCCAATCTGAAATCAGTGGTAAATTGAACCTTTCCCACAAGCTTTTTGCGGACTACTGCAAGTAATCATGGTATATCATGGCTGGATTGTTGATATTGTTGGTTTGGAGGAGCCACTGGACTCCATCGTGCCCATGTCCCTGGCAGTTTGCCCACATTGAGGTGAAATGGAACTCCATGACCATGAGTAGAAAAGAGTATCATTGTTATCACGAGGTCGGCAACCTCAACTTGCGCTTCCCGAATTGTATCCTCAACCACCCTGCCATGAGTTGCTTAGATGTTCACTTTGCCGTCCCAGGGTGTATCATAATCTATTAGGGGAATCCCCATTAGCCCATCATGATATTGAGACTTTTCGAAGTTCCCAGTAAGTTTCTTCAAATTGCATCAGAAAAAAACGGCAATCCCATGGTTTATCATGGTTCATCACCATTTCCCCAGATTTTCCTCACATTTTTCGCTCCAGGCGGGCGACCAGGAAGCGGTGGAGCGTTTGATGCGACGCGAACACGAGACGCCCGTGCCCGAGGCACAGCTGTCGAGTTGCGGGATCCGTCGAGCCGCTTTTTAACATGGAGGAAATCAGACATTTTCTCGCATTTTTATGATATTTTGGTAGGGAAGATAGTGATATTTTATGTCAGTAGGAGTTGATTTTTACCCATGAGGATCAAGGTAGTGCTTCCTTTTTAGTACGTTTGTTGCTTTTTGTTCACCCGCCTGCGGGGACAAGGGAGACGGAAAAAATGGGATAGCCTCTGGTAATTTCTATCGCAACTATAGAACATCGCCATTTTGGAGTTCTGGCCATTCTCCACCAGGATTGGCAACGGCGCTATTGCGATGGAGCTCGGGCCTACTGGGATCAGCTTGGGAGCTGAGATCATGGAATATTAACGGTGATTTTTGATGGAATATAAGTGGCACGCTAGAGTGGAATTATTGGTATATGCACTCTAGTAAGAGAAGAAATAGATAGAAACAGATTATTTTCACGTATTGGTTCATTATTTTCCATTGAAATGGTAAATGACCAGTGGGTAAGGATGTTTGTTGAAGCATGAGTTTGGGGTATAGTGGAGTCAACGTGTCAACTTGTTTTCAGATGCTTTCAAACATGTGATTACGACGTGGACAGAAAAGAGAAAACCTTTCAAACTACCAAGAGAAACCATTTAGATCCCCATGATTTCCATAGGATGTGGACAGTTGCCAGTGACAATTCATTGTTTGCAAATACTGTTTACCTTGAATCGCCCACCGCTAGTCCCAAGTATTGCGAGTCCAACTGAGATGGCCCGGACTCATGGTATGCATTTTTTTTTTTGCTAGGACGATAAGAAAGTTCAAAGTCTAAAAGGTTGTGCCAAGTTGACCATGGCAATTTCCATGATGATTTGGCAAAATGTTCCACCCATCGTCGACGCGCACTTTCCGGAGGTTCTACCGCGAACGGACGGTCAACTTTTTCAAAGATCGTCACTACCTTCGCGAGGCCCTCTGAATGCGATGGCTGTTTCGTTCCAAAATGGCGATTTGAAGGGCCCAAGAACAAACAGATTGGTTTCAGCGGGACTGTTTGTGGGATCAAGAGGAAGTCATTTCCGCATCGTTTCGACAGAATGACAATTGGCTCTTTCATGTTGGTTCCAAGTTGCAGGGATACTGATGACTACAGCCGCAAGGATTCCTCAGCCATTTTTTCTAAATGTGGATGATCATCCTTGGTAGAACGAGTTAGGATCATGGCATGGGATGATACTGCAGATGAATCCTCTTGAATCCTGTCTCCGAAATTCTGCAGCATGCCCATTTTGCAGCTCAAATTCTGGAGTATTTGCATGTACAGCCAAATATCTTATGGTAAAATCATAGTTTGACTCTATTTGGAACCATTCACCATGGAAATCCATTGAGTGCACTTGAAAGTCTTTGGCAACACCAATGAAGCACCAATGAAGCAGGAGTTCGGCGAGCTGATGCCAGCCGACGTGCTGGCGGATCCGAAACGTGTCTTGGTGGCGGGGTTGGATGGCTGGCCGCTGTTTCTTACACTGATCAGATTTGAAGATACGTCACCAACAAAAAGTGGGCCCTGGGCGTATGATGTGATTGCTGTACAACTATTCATCTTGGCATCTCAGAGGAAAAATGGTGGCTTTAACCCTGCAAGTCCTGCAACTTGATTCATGAACCACTCTTTGTGATTTCGCAAGCCAAACAAAGAACATCAAAGCTGAAGAATTCCATCGATTGCACCGTGTAAGATCACTTTTGCGATATCTTTCAGAGATCGTGGTCTGTCTGAAAATAGTGTACCCCAAATTTGATGGTGACTCATGGGTTTGCCTATCAACCATCAAATTCGAGGTGCGCAATGAAATTGGATATACCCCAAATTAACAAATTGATGATGAACCTCATATTTACACATATCCCGTTTTCAGACACACGCATTATTTGTCCCCTCTGGGTGGATTTGTCCTTGGACCTAGGATGGGTGGATGAGCTACCAACAGTGGGGGCGCCTGTGATATAGCTTGGTGGCAAATCACCATTAAAATAATGGGTAAATCATCAGAGCTCATCTATTTCTATGGGCCATTGCCATAGCTATGTTAAATAACTGTGCCAACAGGCTGTAATGTGGACCATATTCTGTATAGCCGCCATATCATGTATCAAAGTAGCAGGTATTGAAATTCACAGTATGATTCATTTTACTGAAAACCATTTGCAGGTATACCAATTTCTTGCATGCATATGGAAATAACAAGTGCACTGAACGACTTGTGCAAACTCTGAATGAACTACGTGGAAACTGAAATTGCCAAAGGTCCATTGCTATCACCTAGTGGAACCGAGTGGCACCAAGTGGCTTATTCAAATTCTACCCGGATTAAAGCTCGTCTCGAACAAAAAAAATGCAGTTTTTGAATTTTCAAAGGGTCCACCAGAAAGACAAGATGATCGTTTTGGCCACTCAATCATCTTTCAGTTTTCCTTCACACGTATAGGAAGGTCAGTCTCTCCTGTTTCAACATATAGGTTTGTCCAAAACTAGCGCACCTCCAAATTGGATGGTTGATGAGAATCTTCCGCATTGACATGACCAGTATTATCAGAGAAATTCGTCATTGTTTCACTGGTTATATACCCATGAAATCCCACGATGAATCCCATTTTTAATCGATCAAACCAATTCCAAATCCCAGTATATATCCAACAAAATCCCATTACACACACCATTTGAACAAGTTTTGGATGTGCCCAGAAACCTTGAGGTGGCGACTGGCTTGAAAGAGCTACCAATGGAGGTGGTTGAGACAAAGATGCTTGGCAGTTGAAGGACCCGAAGGACCCCAATGTCTGACTTGTGGAGATATAATTGGGATTCAAGGAATAATGGTTGGGAGAAAAATTGGGATAATAATTCCCAGCTAGTAAGTGGTTAACAACCATAGTTAGTGAAGCCATTTATAGATGGGATAACCCACAAATCGGAGACTTACTAACCAGGCATTTGGCGGGACTTGGGGATGTTAAATGATCAAACTGTACCCCATGCCCACTGGTGCATCCCAGTGATCCGACGATAAGAACCGTATCAAATACCCCGGTGCCCCTCAGTTATAATTTGGTTTATAACCCCCATTAACTAGTTCGATATATCCACCATAAACCCTGGTTATTTAAGCCAACGAACTGGCGCACCACTGTAAGCATGGCTACATAACCTGAAACTTTTGGGATGAAAACCGATCTGTCAGCTACTGGGGATTTATCCTTGACAATCAAGGTATAAAACCGACCATTTTATGGTGAGATAATGGGATAGAATCTTAGAATGGGTAAGAATGGGATGTATAAGCAATGGAATATTGGGTGCGATTGAAAATGGGGGACACAGTATCCTCCACAAGTAGCCCCCAACAAAATAGGAGCAGCACCCCAAGTTGTGGGTTTTGGAAATACCGGAAAATTACATTCCTCTAGAAGAATTGTCATTTTGGAGTTCTGTGGTAACTTTACCTGGAAGTGCAGACCGGTTATAACTGGATATACAACCATAGTTATAGGGGTTTTATTCCAACTTATGGGGGTTCACTCACCATAGTTATATCCATTTGTAGCCGCAACTGCCACCCAGGACGGTCCTCCTAGAGCTTGGTTGTGCTGTGGGTCACGTGCACCCAGATGGGTAGCGGTTGGGAGATAGGAAACTGACCATATTAGATGGTACTTAATGAGATTTCATGGGATCCAATGGTATTTAATGGTAATTAATGGGATTAGAATCCACTCATACAATTCTTGTAATGTACCCTTTGGTAGTTTAGCATAGCTATGGTTCAGATGGCCGATGTAGTTCGATGATTTACCAATGAACATGGCGATGTTCCATAGCTATGTTAAATAACCAAAGGGTAGATGATACTTGGTGATTCACCCTAGTTACTAAGTGGGTTGCAACCCCTGTTGTAAGTCCTGCTTGCAACTGGTTTATAACTCACTTAGTTACTGGGGTGAATCAAATATATATATATATATATATGTATATATATATATGTATATACACACACTGAATAACGCCTTCTCGGTGGATCTATTTATTTTTTTGGGGCGCTTTGGATGCTATTAACTATTAGGGGGATGGATTAGGTTCGTTGGATGGTTATTAGATGGCCTACTGTATTGGTAGCTATCATTGCAATATTTTACGGTTACTAGATGGCTTCTTGACCTGTAAATCAATACACCAAGGACTGGGTGAATATCAACTGAATGGGGATCTTCTAAGCAATAGAACTGAGAGAATGAGGGAGATGCTATGGGCACATCATGGGCATACAGGATACGACCACCAAAACGATGCGAAGGCTGGAGACTGAAGCATATGCTGAGATGAAAATCGGAGGAAGACAATCTGCACTTCACAGTGCTTGGGACATTGATTTTATCATTTGGAGGTTTCCTAAGATAAGGGTACCCAAACCATGGGTTTTCCCATTGATCGCAAGCAATTTTGCATGATTTTGGGGTACCACCATTTTAGGAAACCTCCATTTGGCTTCACGGAAACTACTTTAATCCACGGGGATAGCCGCCGAGACAGCTGAGATTCCCACCCTTTCTGATGGGAATCTCTACAAGAGGAATCTCCTGGAGAGTCAGGCGATAGAAAGCGATTTTTACAAGTCAGGACTTTAGTGTTGTCAACATTTCGTAGAGTCCGGCTCTAAATTTTGCTGGAAGGTCACGTCTTGAGTATCTGTGAGAGGGAATGGATTGAAGTTGTGATTCAATGAACTTCTTCCCATTTTGACATGGAAAGCAATTTGCAAGGAACTTTGAACATCATCCCGCTTTTCCGAAATCAATGAATGGATTGATGTTCAAATTTGTTACCCGCTGAATACTACATGAACCATTGACCGTATTATTGGTTGTCAACCCATCAGCTGGGGTTGGACATGATAATTCCCGATCTACATACTGCATCCTTCCTGACATCTTATTTCTTAAGGAAATACGGAAACACCCGAGGTGAATAGAGACCAAAGAGAACTTAATCCTAGGTTTTGGGTTGAACATACGAGCTAATGTGGGAAACCCAATGATAGACCTACCATATGGGGATGGTTAAACTCCCACCCATTTATGTCCCACACCATTTATGGTGATTTGGGGATGATTTTTTATTCGGTTTACCACATTGGTCCAGGAATGGCCCCAAGATCGCCATCTCATTGAGATTTTTTTCCAACTGTATCCACTTAGAGACCATCATCACCGCCTGATGTGAGAGCCAAGTTCAACCACTAGGTAGGATGTAGTACAAGGGGTTCAAACATGATGATTCGAGTTGTAAGTCCTAAACAAGTTAAAGTTACAATTGTACCAGTACAGATATAAAAATGATAAGTTCAGCAGAAAACATGGACATAAAACAACAAAAGCAGGGATTTCGCCACATGGAATTTTCAACGCTTGAGGCAATGGGCTCATCCCGATGCTACGCGCCAATCCGGACCGGGGGATGGTTGGATCCCCCAGGTTTGGGCCGAGATCCCCCACTTGGATGTTGAATTTTCAAGTGAGTGGCTGCAAAACCCTGCAGGTTGATGATTGCTGGGGGTTACACCATCCAAAATATTGGGGATGATCAATCATTACCCATGAACTGGAGTATCATGGAATGACAGGTTGAGAAAAACCCACTAATATCGCAGTTAATTCTGAGTTTAATATTTCCCAGACATATCATATCCCAGTTCATAACCATCAGTATTCCCCCCGTCTATCCCAATTAACCACCTACAAGGTGAGGCCCCCGTTTGATGTTTGTTGCTTTGTAGATCTATGAACTAGTTCCTTATATCCCCCATACCCAACAGTTACACCAAGGCAATTCTGTGCGTCGGCGCAGGACTTGTTCGGTATCGGCTGCGATTTGTCCGCCGAAGCGGTGCGATTGCTATGCAGCAAGGCTCCGCACCGTCGCGATGGGTAAGTGAAAAATCGGGGAAATCATCTGTACATGGAGAAATTATGAAGATACAATGGAGATATGATGGATTCGAATGGTATGTATATACATACAGATATGAAATTGGCTGTCTCTGAAAATAGCGGATTTGCCACCAAGTCTAGCCATTTTATGCAATTTTAATGTTCGGAAAATTGGTGATCATGCAGTGGAACTGGTCGTCCAAATTCTTAGGACCATGTTTCATGGTTTTCCCCGTTTGCTGTACCAAAAATCAGTTGAGAATTGCCAATTTACCCGAATTGCTTTCTATTGGGCTCGCCTGTGAGAATTCAAGGGGTCAGAAGCGTGATGTGTGGTTGGGATGTAAGATGTACAGCGTAAAGTTGCACCAATGTATGACGTGATGAAAGATGCAATGTGACGTGGAAGCTATGCATGATCTGGTGGAAGATGTGATGTGACTTTGGTGGGAAAGAAGCAATGCGAACTTGAAATAGTACGTTGTGTGATGTAGTATGTATTGTGAGCCTCGGATGTAAGATGTGCTGTGAGATGCACGAAGTTTGTTTTGACGCCATTCTTGCCGTGTCTATTTGGTCTTATCATTTTATTTTGATTGTTCTGGCCTTTCATCTACCTCACACCATCTCATCTCCAGAGATCTTTTGTCATCTCGTCTCATCTCATGGCACAAAAAACATCTAGTCTTTGAGACATCTTTGACTACCTCAACTCATCTCCTCTTCTTTTCCTTTCTTGTCCGGTCTCGTCTCATCTCTTATTACACCCCTTTCTCTTTCCATGCCGCATCATTTCAAAGCCAGAAAACCCATTATATAATTCAGTGCAGCTGCAATTTGATTTTGGTTGGCATTTGAAGGGAGTTGTGTTTGGACTCAGGTGTGATTTAGAAGCAATGGCAATTTGGATTCAATTGTTGTTTGAAGTTGTTTGGAACTATGCGTTTTGAGATTTCAACTTTAGTGCAGTGCAATTGGGAGTCCGTTGTAATTCAGTAAAGCTAAATGTAGTTTGAAGTCTCGCAACTTGAAGATCATTCTTACATGAACTGATTTTATCATTTTTTGAAGGTAATTCGCTTGTAACCTGAAGGTAATTGGAACTTGAACTGAGTTGCAACTTGAAGTCAGCTGTAGTTTGAGTGTAAAGCAAGTTGAAATTGATTGTACTTGCTGCTTTTTGGAGTATCTGGATCTGTAACTCGGAAGATTCTTTCTCAATTGCCACAACAAGAGTTGTTGAGGAAATGAAGGTAACTTCTCTGTTCTTTCCACCCATGAATTACCCTCCGGTAATCAAACGTGGCAATGGGAAAACATGGAAAAACCACCACTCAGTTTCGATGATTTTCCTAGCTATGAACCTCCATTTAGTTCGGGGATTTTTGAGCTAGCCATGGAGCTGATTACCGGATGACAGGAGGAATACCGTTGTGGACGCTGCCTGGCCTTCCCTTCCGCCACTTGCAACTTTGTGGGGCATGGTTGAGAATGGACCTTCAAACGGCAAGGGAAATGGAGAAAATGATGATAAACCATTAAATCTAGGGGTAAGTTTAGACAATTTCTTATGCTTGTGTTGTTTGCTGGCTGCAAATAGCTGATTTGTGAAAGATGATAAAACACGCATGCCCAAGGTCAAGCACCTGGCTGTCATTGGGGTGTCTGAAAATTGTGGACCCCCAAACCCACCGGGTTCTCACAAAAGACAATCATAGTCACTCTAGAATTCTTGGACTTCTTTTTTCATTAGATAAACCTTAGGGAACTTTTTTTGGACCAACATTTGCAGAAAAGGTACTTTGAGATCGGGTGCCAGCCATTGAGGACATCACCAAAGGGTGTGGAGAACAACCGACCTCGGAGCATCGTGCACTCGAGGTGTGGCGGTCTCGGGTTGGGGCAACAAATGCAAATTGACTCACAAAAAAACGAAAAATATGTGAATCTATGCGAAATTGTTCATCTTTAGCTGGGCATTTTGGAAATCCATTTTTTGGGCGCAGCAATTTTGAGTCGCCAAAGGGGGAGTTCAATGAACCCACAGTTTACTAAAGGGGGTCCCAAATTCAACAGGAATAACAATTTTGGGTTTACACCTCCGAATTCATCAACAGAGATCATGAATCCAGGGTTGACAATCATTGCCGTACCAGCTGGGTGAAGTGCTGGCGTTGGCAGGTCCCAGTTTTTGGGAATAGTGGTACTGTGGCACCATCCTCTTAGTCACTTGGAAGTCAAAGTCCATGAGTTCTTCGTATGTTCCCAGTTTCAGGATAGGTTGGCCACGTGGGTTTTGGTCAAACTTTCTGAATTCAACACAATCTCCGCAGTCGCGGTGGTGACCCTGTCGTTTGGATAAACAACACCCAACAAAAACCACAATGTGGTAAACCCAATGCCATAAATCGCCAACTTGGATAGTTTGCAATTTACAACACCCAGTTTCTGGTGTCCAGTTTTAG
Source organism: Symbiodinium sp. clade C Y103 (assembly GCA_003297045.1). Lineage (NCBI taxonomy): Eukaryota > Dinophyceae > Suessiales > Symbiodiniaceae > Cladocopium > Cladocopium sp. clade C. The sequence continues at coordinate 39,089 of BGPT01002955.1, forward strand.
GATTAACGCTCGGCCCTTTTTTGCTCACAGCGTGGCTTTGTTCTTATGGCCGTGTGTCGCCACTGCAAAAAGTGGCCGGCCGAAAAGGACGAGGGCTGTCGCTTTTGTCGACTTTGCCTGGCCTTGACACAGGTGGCTGGGCAGTCGGACTTTACTCAAGAGGATTTTGATACTACCTCCGGCCTTTTGGCCGGGATCCTGGGAAACCTAACTTCCCGGGTACTCCTCGTCCCCGTGGGCGAAAGGAGTTCTGTTAGGTCATCTCCTGTCCAGCACAAAGGAGGTGTTACCTATCGTTCAATTAAGGAGGAAAGCCCTGAGGCTACTGATACCCCGGCTGGTTCCAGGGACCGGAGCCGACCTAGAAGGAGCAGAAGAGCTTCAAAAGAGCGCCGGCGGCGTGGTGATCACAGCCGGTCTCCCCGTGACAAAAGAGAGAGCTCTCCTCGTGCTGAACGGCCGAACAGGAGACGTCATCATTCGCCTGGTGATCAGGAAGATTTGCCCGAAAGAAAAAAGGAAAAGATTGAGTCAAAAGAGGAGGAACCTCCTGCATCTTCTCGAAAATCGGCATCGGGTGGTGCAGAGGAGGATTCCAGAAAGGTTGAACAGCGTAAGAAAGAAGAACCAACCACAGAGAAAAAGCAGGATCGTTGGGTCCCACAGCTTCGGCCTGGGTCGGCCCCGAGTGCACCTCCTCCTGGACGTTCCCCTAAGGAGGTAGTGTTGAAAAAGGCTCCAGCAAGTGCAAGAGTGCCTGAGCCCCCCAGTCCTCCTCGGGTTGAATCTCGTGAGGAGGAAGAACCAGACACTTCCTCTACGAAGGAGTGGGTGCAATCTTCTTCCTATCAGGCAGGCAAGGGTAAAGGAAAAGGAAAATCCAAGAAAGGCTCCTCAAAGGGAAAGCCTTCATATCATTGGGGTCAGTGGTGGCCTTGGGGCGCCTACTGGAATTACCCTGAAAACTCCGATCTTACAAAAAAGAAAAACAAAGGCAAGGCTCGAGATAATTTCATTGGAAAAAAGATCGAGGAGAGGAGAGCAAAAGCTAAAGCGAAAGCTGCTGCTGAGGGACCGCCTGAAGAGGACGAGAGTGATAGCCTGTCTGTTGGAAGGGCAGCAGCTGAACCAACGAGGCCTCTCCCTCCTGAAGGAATTGTGATCGTCCCAGCGGCACCTGTTGAGGCTGCAACTTCAGACTCTGCTCCTGCCACAGGCGAAGGAGGCGGAGAAGGGCGAGTGGCTAACTGGGCGGATGCCACCGAGGCCACTGCACCGTCCAGCGGCGGTGGTGAGAATCAGGGGTCCGCACCTCCCTAAGGCAAAGGCCAAGCCAAAGGCCGTAGGAAGGAGGCTCAAGCGGCCGGCAGCTGAGCAACCGCATCCGGAAGAAAAAGAATTAGAAGCATGGATAAAAATAGAAGACCTCTCAGACAAAGATCTGAAAGTGGGTCAAGCTATCATAGCCAAGGTATGGTACGGAGGGGAGGAAGGTCTGCTTCACGGGACTATCAAAGAAGACACAACGGACACCGAAGGAAAGTGGATCGGACTGGTTGTGGCAGGAACTCAAGTTCACCAACTTCGAACGTTTCTCATAACCAGTCCTCGGCCAGATCCTACCTTCTACCTGTCCAAACAGGCCGTCCCCCCAGATCAACGGGTGAGCACTCCCGGTATAGGATACTTAATCTCATTCCGAGAAGTGACGCCCTCGGATCGTTTTCCTTGGATGGAGAATTGCCAGGACAAGGCTCCTCCTCAAGACGAGAACGAAGAGCTGCGTCGAGCAGCCAGAGAGGCCGGACTCGCCGATCCTCGCCTAGGAGCTCCGCCAGTAGCTCCTGCAGGATTCGCGGTAGAGGTAGACTCTCCTGGAAAGGAAAAAATTCCAAAGGAGAAGAAAGTCCGGGGAAGACAAAAAGTGAAAAAGATGATAGAAAACTCTCATTGGAGCTGCAAAGGAACCCCATTGGACCCTTCTTTCAAGAAGCCGGTGAAATTGAGGGTGAAGAAAAAGGGAAGCAGCTCGAGCAGTGGGGACAGCGATGTTTCGAGTTCAAACGTGTCCTCAGAAGAGGGACTGGGGACGGAACACCGTTTGAGGGCCATTTCGAAGCGCCTCCCGGGGTATCTTTGCCGATCCTCAGCCAAGGAAGCGAAGCGGAATCTGGCGGATGCCACGGGAGAGAGTCCCCAGAGTTTGAAGATCTTCCATCGCTATTACCGCCAAGTGATCGCTCCCAGAGGCGGGTCCCGAGGCCTGCAGAGGGAAATGCTCACCCTCTCAATGGTTTTGGATACCTTGATAGAGGGAGACATTCTATCAGCGGCCGACATCGCCACCCAGAGGCTCAAGAGCCTAGAGCTTATGCAGCAAGGGTCAGATCCGAATCTGGCTCTTCAGCTAGAACTGCTTCCTCGGGATCACCTTGGCATGGTGGGGGACTCAGAGGCCCGTTACGCCCAGAAGCAGTTTGTAGCAGAGTCCAAACTCAACAGGCAGTTGAAAGGAAATCCGGGGGGAGGAAAGGGCACCTGGGTACCAACCCCGAAGGATGCCTCTCCCTCGAACTTCAAGGGAAAGCGGAAAAGCAACGAGAAAGGAAAAGGGAAAGAAAAGGGAACGAAAGGCCATCAAGAGGCCAGCAAAATTGTTCCCGTCCAGAGCTGATTTTTATCAGCGATGATGAGAGCCTGCCCAATGAGGCAGACATTGATGAGCTCATCTGGCATAGTCAGGTGGCAGCTCAAAATCAAATGAATCACAGCGCTCATGCGCGATTTGAGGAGTTGATCTCCACGCCTCAGGTAGGCAATCCATCGGCCTTGGAGGGCCAGCCCCCCGTGAAGGATCCTCTTCTTGAGCTCCCGAGCCATGGCGCGGCTTCGAGTGGCGGGGCTGACGCGGCGGCATCGGAAGCTGGGAAGGCACTGAGTGGGCCACGGGTAGCAAACCTAGAGGGTTTAGCACACCAGGTTTTTAGTCACCTCCCCAAAGTCCTGGGTACTCTGAAAAGGGCTAAGCGGGGTTCCAGCTTGGAGGGGATCTTTCCGCTCCCTTTGCCTGTTGACCATGAGGGACAACAGAGCAATCTGTTGAAGACCTGGGAGGAGGGGGTGATACGCTCTTTTAATTGGATGTTTTGTTTTTCCTTTCATCTGGGAGACTCCCCCCCAAATAGCCACCAGACAAGACTGTTGGATGAGATCCGTAGGAGTCTAGTTCTGTTGGAAAGTTGGGGGGTGTTGAAATTTAAGGAGTTTGATCCGGATGATTTTTTCCGTCAAAGATGGATAAATTCGTACGGGGAGGAAGTGCATGTTGCAAGGTCGATACGATGGGAGAACATAGCCCCTAGTCTTCCCGCTGAGGGACTGGCAGGAATTCTGCCCGCAGCGGATGTTTGTGTAGATGGTTTCAGGGATTTTATGTTAAACCCCGAAAATTGGCTTAAGCCGGTTGAGGCACAAACTTGGGTCAAGGCACCCCGAGTTCAGGTGCCCCCAGATGGGTGGAAGGAGGTGGTAGAAGGACTCCTCACCCGTAATGTTTGTGGTATCATGCCCCTTTCCGAAGCATTTTGTGTAAAGGGGAAACCTATTCTTGGGGGATTATTTGGGGTTCCCAAAAATGAGGTCACCCCCCAAAATGTGGAAGTCCTGCGATTGATCATGGACTTGCGCCCGGTGAATGAGAATTTCCTTCCCCTTGGTGGTGATCTTAGTACATTACCAGTTCTTTCTCAAATGATTCATCTTGAGGTTCACCCCTCTGAGGGGCTGATAATCTCCTCGGAAGACATCCGAGCGATGTTTTACATCATTGGAGTTCCGTCGACATGGAAAAAATTTTTGGGGTTTTCCAGACCCATACCAAAAGAATTACGCCCTGAAGGCGCACAGGAGGAATATATCCTGTACAGCAAAGTTTTACCAATGGGTTTCATAAACTCAGTATCGGTTGCCCAACATTTGCATAGACGCGTCATTGCTAGGGCCTTTGAATCAACCCTGAATTTCGGTCACGAAATTCGTAGGGACAGAGAACTCCCGGCCAGCCCCCTTTGGTTCCGGACATATTTGGACAACTTTGATCTTTTGTCCGTGCAATCCAAAGGGATAATTTCATCCCAACATGGTTCTTTGATGCAGCAACTTCGGGATACCTATTCAGAATTGGGGATCCCCCGAAATGAAAAGAAGGCGGTAGAAGCTGCTCATGCCGCCGAAATGCAGGGGGCATGGATTGATGGTGAAAAGGGAATCTGTAGCCCCAAAACTGACAAGGTGGGTAAATACCTTACCGCATTGGTCCATGTTCTCCACTCCCGAAGGGTATCTCAACGACAAATGCAAATGCTGGCAGGGGGTTTAGTTTACCTGTTTTCTTTTCGAAAGCCGTTGATGGCAAACCTCAACGAAGTTTGGGGTTTCATCACAAGCTTTTCAAATGACAAGCAGTGGAAGCCTCTGCCCCTTCCGGTAGCCCAGGAGTTGTGGGCTTCCTTCTTCCTGTCAGCTTTCTCCTACATGGACTTCCGGCTGCCCACTGACCCTACAGTCACTGCCTCCGACGCTTCAGAAACCGGAGGTGGCTTGGTGGCTTCAGTTGGGGTCACTGAGTGGGGATCCAAAGTGGCAAAGGGGTCTGTAAGAGGGGAAGAATGGGAGAATTTTGAGGGACAGGGGTTGTTAGTGATTTCAGCTTTTGATGGAATCGGATCATTGAGAGTTGCGCTGGATGCCCTCAAGGTTCCCTTGGCAGGGTATATAGCAATTGAAAGCAACCCAGCGGCCCGGAGAGTCCTAGAGAGTCACTTTCCGTGTTCAATGCATTTTTCTGACATCACCCTCATCACTAAAGATGACCTGCGGAATATCGCAGCAAAATTCCCCAATTGTAAAGCAATTCTCTTTGCTGGAGGTCCTCCGTGTCAAGGCGTCTCAAAGCTGAACGCCTCACGGTTGGGTGCTGAAGTAGATCCTAGATCATCCTTACACAAAATTTTTGACACAATTAAAGGTTGGCTTCCCGAAATTTTTCCATGGTGCCCCACCTATTTCCTAATGGAAAGTGTGGCGTCGATGGGGGATAGTGATCGCATGATTTATACACGCTCCTCGGGGGTATTGCCGTATAAAGTTGACGCGGCTTATCTTTCACTCTGCCGGCGGCCACGCCTTTGGTGGTTCAATTGGATTATTCCATCGGGCGAGGATATTGAGATTTTTCCCCCAGGGTCCTCGTCGCCCCTAGACTGGGGAGAGCTTAGGTTTCATTTTGATGCTCAATTCAAGGATTTTCTTCGACCGGGCTGGCAGCCGGCAGGCAACAAGCCTTTTGGTACTTTTACCACGGCTCAGCCCTCCAAAAGACCTCGGTTCAAACCGGCAGGTCTTGAAAAAGCTACTGACAAAGACTTGGACGCATGGCGCCAAGATAGAATGCGGTTTCCTCCTTATGCCTACCAGTTTGACAATGGAGTAATCCACAAAAACAAGGGTTGGCGTATGCTGGACATCAATGAGAAAGAGACCATTATGGGATTTCCCCTGGATTACACCTCACAGTGTCATCCAAAGGGGTTCCGTCAAAGTCATCCTTTGGAAACCAACGATGTTAGGATGAGCCTAATTGGCAATGCTTGGCACGTTGGGGTTGTAAGCAATTTGCTGCAACCACTGTGCCATTCATTGGGTCTAATCTCCGCTTCTACAGTCTCGGAGATTATGCACCGATGTAAGCCCGGGGGGTCGGCTGATGTTTCTAGTTTGCTTTTGAGACCGAAGATCAGGGCTTCTCAGCCTTTTAACACTGTCAAACAGGATCCTTCAGTACAGCTCATCCTGGTGAAGAAACTTTTTCATTTGGTCTCACCTAAGGGAGCTGACATACTTTTGAGTAATCCAACCGAAAATTTACCTCACTACCATCGGCTGCGAAATTCGCTCAGCCCCAAGCTTTGGCACTGGAAGGTATTGGCAGGATGGTCCTGGAGACCCCAGGAACATTCCACTGGAGAACATATCAACCGGCTTGAGATGCGAGCCATTGACACCAGTTTACGCTGGCGGCTTTTCCGCCACAAGGGATTTCGGACCAAGATACTCCACTTGGTAGACAGCATGGTATCCTTGCAGATTCTCAGCAAAGGGCGCACGTCGAGCCGTAAGCTGAGGTCAGTCTGTAAGCGCATTGCTGGTCTCCAGTTAGTGGGAGGACTCCTCCTTACGTTGGGCTATACAGCCACAAAAACCAATCCCGCTGACGCGCCTTCAAGGCGCCCAAAAAAGCGTAAATGGGCCGTCGTCAGATAGTTGAAGGGCTGGAAAAGTCCGAACGTAAGCGGAGGAGAGCAACTCTTGGTCCTTTGAAATCCCTAGTCCTCAAGCCTGCCACCATCACCCGGTACCACAAAGCTTTTCAGCATTTTCTCCAATACCTCAAATGCCAAGGAATGGACATTGCCCTTACTAAGGCTGGTCTTGATCGTCAACTGGTTGATTATCTTGACTTCTTGTGGGAAGATGGAGAAAGTCTATCACTAGCTGGGGATACTTTATCCGCCATACAGTATTATCAACCCAGCTCCAAACGAAATATCAACCAAGCTTGGCGCATGTTAAAAACATGGCAGCTCCATGAGCTACCCGCTCGAGCCACCCCTTTTACTTGGACCACTCTCCAAATGGTACTAGGGCGTATGTATGACATTTCTCCACAGACTTCCCTCGGTCTCCTCCTGGCATTTAAATGCTTGCTCAGGACAGGAGAATTGCTTAATCTTTCAAATAAGGATTTCACCATTTCCCCCGATAAAGTTTCAATTTTAATTCGACTCGGTTTGACCAAGACCGCCAGTCGAAATCCTTCTTCTGGCACTGTTCACATTAAGGATTTGGTTTTGGGAACCCTTCTTTCCCGATGGCAATCCTCTGTTCCATGGGATACACCTCTCATCCCCTTTACCCATTCCAAATTTCGCACCACGTTCCAACAGGTGGTATCCTACTGTGACCTCCAAGAGCTGAACTTGAAACCGTACAGCCTGCGCAGAGGTGGAGCCACTGATATGTGGGTGAGTACCCACTCTTATAATTTGGTGCAGCATACTGGCCGTTGGTCCAGTGAACGAGTCATGCGACAGTACATTGATGACTCCACTGCACTGCTATCTAACATAAGGGTGACTCCATCCGCGCATCAACGCGCACTAATCGCTCACTGGCAATCTGTCAGCCACGTTGAGCCACCAGCTAGCTGGAAGTCCAGGGGTCGTGGAAGAAAGAGAACTTCATAAACAATCTCTCTCACACCCCAACAAATTTCAATTAGCTGTTGTTTTCAACCGCTGTTGTTTTTCAACCAATGGCTACGGAGTGATTAGTGTTGTCTTTAGACTTTGAGAGCAAGGGCCGAGGGTGGTTTGAGTTGTCATAGCCAACTTCTTTTCTACAAACTTAACCCTGCTTAGCTCAAAAAAGGTGAGTGCGTGAATCCTATTTATGATATTTATGGCAATATTGGGATGGTTTATGGTATTGGGTTTACCACATGATCTAGCGTCTTTGACCATGGCACAATGGTCGCAGTTGATGGTCTTGGGGACATCCCATGTTGGCCGGTTATCTTGCTGGTTACATCCCCATTGGGCGTATCCGTGCAAAAACTCACATGGAACCCCCCCACTTTTCGGAGACTGGATGATTCTTCCTATCGGAAGAATGGGGCGCCGGATGCTTATTCCTGCTGGACATGGGTTAGTCTGAAGATTGGCTACTTTCAAAAAAGAACACCGTTTGATCATTACTTCTTCCTATAAAGTTGGGGTAAATCGACTATTTCCGCAAAAACCCATCAAACCCATATTGTTGTGTAGATATCCTCATGGTATCGCCAGTTGCACCATTTTCCGGTAGACCCACATGACCCAGTCTGAGCAAACCATTGAAACAATGCTGCGATAGGAGCAGCTACCTGCGGATTGCGTGGACTTTGCCACCCTGCTCTTCGTGTTGAGTGCTGAGCTTGGCAATTCTGCTAGAAAGTGGTGAAATATATCAAGTGGGTGTTTCTTATAATGGGGGATCCCCAAGTCACCATTGGCGTCAATACTAAAATGGTCTAATGACTGGATGATTTGGGGGTATCCCCATTTTGGGAACCCTCCAAGTGATCATAAATTTCCCCGGTAAAATGGCCCTTGAAGAGCTATTTTGATGTTCATCAGGGTACCAGGGTTGTGATCCTCAGCCACATATGACTGGGGTAAGAATGTGATGTACAACCAAGTTATGACCATGGTTGCTAACTACATACCAACTGACCAGCTGGGCCATTATTCTGGGTACTTGGAGTGGAATTGGTGACAAGAAAATACAAACATATCTCCTCCAAGCTCCTACAAGGTATTGATCATCGACTTGAAGAGATTGGTCTTCTAGCCCTTTCAACGATTTTTCGATGACTTGATGTAACCAATTCACTTCCTGGATGTGCCGTGCTTGGAGCACTCCAGGACTCGGTCAAGTTGTCAAAACGCCCTGTGAATTTGGCCCAGCCATTTGATATGAGCAGAGGTGTGACAAAAAACTTGGAACCACAAATGCAAACAAACATATACTGTAGTCCAAAATTCATCAATTGAAAGAGAATCCATCCAAATAATCCAGATAATCCAAACAATAATCCAAGTAATCTAGATAATTCAAATAATAATCCAAATTCTCCAAAAAGTCTCCAAACATCATCAATGGATTCCACCGCAAGATGTGATCCCATCGCATTTTTCCCGAACCAAAAAATCCGCTCCCCGGCGTCGCGTCTTTGCAGCGTCGCGATGTCGGAAATGGCGGCCGAGCTCACCCTGTCACCGCTGAATGAGCAGGTCGCTGTGGGTGGTGCGGGTGGACCAAAAATTTGGAACATGGCACTTTAGGGGGATTTTAATGGGATTTTGGCTAAGATGGGCAAATACTAGAGGGTAAATCGCATGCCATAAACCAGCCCCAAAAAGGCTTTATGATATTGCAGAGTCAGGGATGATGGTTGGAAGTCTGGGAAATGAGTTGTTAGTGGGATGGCTTGTGGCATTGTGTTTACCACTTTGCCACAATTGCAGGAGAGTCAAAAAACACACTTGCGTCGTATCCTAAGTCCTAAGACAAATTCGGCCCCAACATATTCCTTTGCCTTAAACTATGGGGACCCGCACCACACAATTTTTTGGCTGTTGAATAGTAAATAGATATAGAACTATCAGAAAACATCCAATTGGGGACTCAAATTACTGACTCCGTTCACCCACAGTTTCGATGTTTGCCATGGATGGCTTTCCCCTAGGAATTCGAGACCACAAGGCAAGGATTTGGGGCGACCTTTCAAACATGGGGCTCACCCGAATTTGCCGTAGTCCAGATGGGGAGAACTTGAGGATAAACCAGCAACAAAACTTTCAAAGCAAACCCATACTTTTTCAAGGCCTTTATGCAAGATCATCCTCAGGTGCTCCATTAAGATAGCTTTCAGAGGCTATCCAGACGAGATTATGCCGCATATGCCTCTTTTTTTTATGATTGATCATCAGTTATCCAATTATTGCCCCCACTTCAGCTGGTACAGCTATCCCAACTGGATGTCTCTGAACATGGGCAATTTCACCCCCACAATCCATGTGATTTGGGGGGTTTTCCGAAGATTTTCCACGCAAACTCATAGGTTTCAGCCCATGTGTCCTCATCGAATCCACCTTCTCGATAACCCCTCCGTGTGAAAATCACCTGGACACAGGATAGCAGTCGTCTGCGAGCTGATGCTGCGCGCATCAACGTACGCGGCTTGGGACCCTTCCTGGAAAATGGGCCTCAAGCTGATTTGGCAGACAATCTGGGGTATGCCCTACATATGGCCATCTGAAGGAAGAATGATGATTAGCCATCAGATTTTGGGGTACTCGATTTTGAGACAAACCCATTTGGGAAAATGGCAAATCCTTGATGTGATGGATTGAAATGGAATGAAATGTAATGCAACGTAGGACCTTGCCCATTGTTCTCAAGCAATCCAACCCAATCTTTGAGATGGGAAAATCTGTGATTTGTAGTTGACCTACCTATTCAACATGTTTTTTTTCACGGATTTGCCAGGTCGATTGAACTCAATTGCCATTGGCACCTCAATCACTTGGCCCATAGGTACCCACAAGGTGGGGTCTCCATTTACGAAATTGCAAAATTTGTTTATAACTCCAACAATTTCTGTTGGGTTTATAGGGAACTAGACTATAACTATACTTTTTTATTGGGGGTTACAAACCAACAAAGATCACTGAAAAAATCCCTGCACATTCCTAGTGTATTCCAGTCTTCCAGCTGACAGGCCGACTATGAAGATACGATCCAGGGCCTTCTCGATGAAGGTCTCCTGGGTGATGTGTGGAACCGAAAATCACTGGGTTTAGGTGGAAAATCTCAAGGTTTCCCCATATTTGGCTGGTTGAAAAGAGGTTCCTGTAGTTTTTTCCTTCAAGCCAAGGATGAGACTTGAAATCAGTTTTGGCCAAGAATTTGCAATACCCAGGAGAGCCTTGTTTTCTTTTGCTTTTGATCAATGGGAGTTGCAATGTGGGGGCTTCCTGTAGGGGCTTGTGGATGCCAGGTCTTGAGTCAGAATTCAGTTGCAACTTAGACTTTGCTTCTACGTCCTTGTGAGGAGCAAAGTGATTGGAATTATTGGAATCAATTCCACTTCCAAGTTCCATTCAAGCCATATTCCAGTTTAGATCAAAAACAGCATCGAAATACTATATACATCTATATACATATATCTTGTGATATATATATAGAGTACATAATTGTATATAATATTTCCAAAAAGAAATCACAAGCATTCGCACAAAAAGACTCGCCTTCACTTTCACTATTCCGATCTAACAGCCACTGTCGCTTGTGGTCGAGGTTGGTGGGTCGACGAGAACGGAGAATGGCATGTCCGGGCCCAAGTTTTCCGCGAAAAATGTCAGGGTGAGTCCAACAGGATGTACCCTCCAGTAAACTAATATAGCTATGGTATAGATGGCCCATTTAGTTCGATGATTTACCTATCAGAAATGGTGTTTTTGAATAGTTCTGTTAGTTTGCCAGAGGATGCAACCAACCCCAAAAAAGGATTTATTATCAAAAATGAGGATTCCGCCGAAAATTTCGCCAACAAAAATCTTAAAGTTGGAACGTGCATAATCTTACATGAAACAATGAACTCAAATGCCAAATCTGGGGGTAGATTCCAGGAAAAGACCACCTGACCATTTTGATCCTCAAATCAAACATTTTGTTCGTTTAGTCAGCATGTTTGTTAGCAAAGCCACTCTTTTCGTTGATTCATTCGACATTGGCCACGTTGGCATTTTCTTGGATTTTTTTTTTGTTGGTTAAACCCACATGCTTGATGGTTAAATCCACGTTTTGTGGTTAAATTCAGATGTTCGAAAGTTAAATCTACACTTGCGTTGATGAAAGACAACTTTTTGTTGCGAACATCTTTAGTGTTGTCCGTTAACCCTTTTCGTTGGTGAAAATCAAGTTTTTTCGTTGCTTAAATTCGCATTTTGTTGGCCGAATCCACATGTTTGTTTGTTAAATTCACTTGTTGGTAAAGAGGCACCATTTTGTTGGCTAAATCTTTATTTTAGTGAGCTAAATTCACATTTTTTTGGTTTATGGCGCTATTGTTGCTCGTTTTATGCACATTTCTGGTGGTTGAACCCACACTTTTGCTGTTAAAATCCAGAGTTTTGTTGCTTAAATCTTTGCTGAGGTTGGTTAAACCTCTACTTTTGCTTGTAAAATCTGGTTTTAAGACATATCAACATTTTGGTTGTTCAAATGTCTAATTGTGCTGGTTAATTCATCGTTTTTGGTGGTCCTGTAGTTTTGCTTCAACCCACATTCTTCTTTGGTAACTGCACATTGTTGCCGGTTAAACCCATGTTTGTCCTTCAAATCTACACTCCCTCTGGCTATGCGCATAATTTTTTGCCTTGTAGGGTTTCCATTTTGATTGTTGAATCCACATTTGTTGGCTCAATCCAGCGTTTTTTAGAATGTTTTTTGGGTAAAACCACATTTTTGTTTCGTAAATCTTTATTTTGCACCTCAGAATGTCAGGCACCTCGCGAAGAACGTCCTCGTAGCTTGGCACGAGGGAGACAGAGGGCTCCCAATGGCTGTAAAATCTATAGATGGGGACGTAATGATCATGCTGTAGCCATCGAAAAATGAAGATTTAACCACTGAAAATGGAGATTTGAATGATTTGGGCTGGGCTTGAAATGGGGGATATGGCAATTTTTGGTGGGTAACTTGGACTGGCGGGAAATGATTTTTGACCGTCCCGCCAACGAACATAGACCCTGCCAGTTCTGGGGTTTGGAAGCTTCGAAGAGTACATTCCGACCTTCGGCAATTCTCAGGGTCTCTCTTCTTTTCGGTGATTTTTTCCCGAATTCACAACATTTCGTTCTCGTTTTTCTTTCTGCATACCGCCTTTCTGTCCTCTTCCTCTGAACCTCATTGGCCTCACCATGGGTCACAAGAGGAATCCTACATGGCAACCATATCCAGTTGAAGAATTCTCAGGTTTGTGATTTGCAAAACACATTTGTTCCATAAAATGGGAACTCAAGTTTGAATTTGCCGAGAATTCTGTGGAACAACTCTTTGAACCAAGAAGTAGACGCACCAGTGCCGATCCAAGGTCCCCTCATCCCAGACGTTCGGACCTCAAAACACAGCGCAGAGGGATGACCCACGAATTTTTCGATTTCAAAACGGAAACAGATGGATTTGACCGAGAAAACTAACAGGAATTCCCAAACTTGGCGAAAATGATGTGGTTCCTGTGGTTCCTGGATATTGGGTTCCATGGGTGGGCGCTGGTGGATGTGTCTTCCAAAAATAGACCCGAAATTGCAATCTGCGGAAAGGGGAAATGGTGATAGGCCAGTGGATTTAGGGGTACAGCTGAGTCCTCACCCAAGTTTGGTTGGAAAAAAGTCATCCTCATTTATGGCCGTTCAACATATTGGAACATGATGAAAAACAGTGCATGGTTGATGGGGTTTCCAAGTTTGAGACAACAACCCACAAACGTTGCTGTTTGAAAAAGCGTCCAAATTCGTCCGTCGTGACTTGCTGAACGGTCATCAATATCATCAACTTTTCTAAGGTTTGAGGACGGTTGTATCCCAGTTGGTATGTGGATAAGAAACACGATATGGCTCCGCTGAATGGAATTTTTGAAAGTGGGTTTTGTCCATCAGACACTAGGCATACCGTCGTCATACCCCAATTCCTGGCCATTCTACCTTTGGAAATGATGAACTATCAACATTCGTAGACAACCTCATGTGTAGATATATAATATTACGGTACTATTTTGGATCCTTCCCCCCGCTTTGGAATTGATTAGAACCTGGAGTTTACCCAGCTATAAATGAGACGATTCCATGGATGATCCTCCAAGTACTTGGTTGCTATATTCGTTAGCAACTATTGTATTACCCAGTGATCATCGAATTTTACCCCAGTGATGCTTGTAGCTACTGCAGACATCGAGACATTGCCTTCAAAATCAAAAACACATATCATTTATGTTCATATCAGCAGTGTTTTTTTCCCATCCCCCAAAAATCATCCCGAACAAATTGGAGGATCATCACACTTCGTAACTGGTGAATAACCATAGTTAGTTTACCCAGTTATATATGGGTTACCCCCCACTGAATGGGGACTTACGCTCACTAGGGATGATCCTCCATCCGTTGGTACCACTGTGGCTGTGGTTCTGAGGATGTTGCACCTAATAGGCTTCGCGCACGTGGCAACTGGCTGTTGAGATGGTGAAGGGACGTGGGTTTCCGGGACGTTTCATCGACCAATGTCGGTCAAGAATTCAGATTTAGCCAGAACACGTGATGATTTAGTCAGTAAAAACGGGGATTTAACCGGAAAATATGGGGATTTAACCAGAAAAAGTGGGTTTTAACCAATATGGAGATTTAGCCACTCCAATTTGGCTGTTGACTGATTTGGGTTTGCCTTCAAAAGTGAACCCTCCTTGCAAGTAACATATGGAAGACATTTTCCAAGCTCAAAATGGGCGGTTCCAAGGGTCTATGTTCGGTGGGGGGATGGGAATGACTCAACCGCAAAGGACCTAATGGGGATATAACGAACAACAATGTGGATGAATGCCAAAGTTGTAGTTGTTTGGGGACCACACAATTGGACGATTGATTTCAAGCCATCAACCCCTTGGGCTGGTGACATCCACTTTTTCGGGAGGGTACCTGCCTGGGGGGTAGGTGTACCAATGGCTGCTGAAGAATTTGGCTTTTCTGAAGATATGGTACCCCAGATTTTCATGGTCTATTCTCATTTTTTGCCCATGGGAATTGGATGGGACAATTGAACCGAGAAACCCCTATGTTGGGGGTAAAAGATGGAAAACGTCATAGTTTCCGATAAAGATTTTCCTGTTAAGAAACCAATCCATTCCCAGAGTCACGTTGAGGCACAGAGCCGAACCCACCGAACCCTGAGCCACTTCGAGGCAGGATGCAATCCCTGAATTTCTCAGGGCATATCCCAGTTGATAACAACAAGTGGGGAATAAGTAGATTGTATCCTATGGAGGCTTCCTAAAATGGGGATACCCCAAAATCATCCAAAATTGGTTATTATCAATGGGAGAACCAATGGTTTGGGGATGTTTGGGGTACCTATTTTAGGAAGCCTTCATATGGTCACGAGATTATAAGCCAGGTAATTGTGTGGGATTCACTCAATGCCATAAAGCATCCCCTTCACCAAGCATGACTGGGGTCAGTTTTAAGCATCATCCTAGTCAGAACGGGACATACCGAATTTCATAAACCTCAACCTTGGGGATGGTGACTATTATGGGGTTTGCCACACTACATAGAATATCCCTAGTTATATGTGGGGTATATTGGTATATATCTGTTTCGAGTTCTTCTCGAAAGAGAGATGTTGCAGAGATTTGACCCTAGAGATCTTCGAGATCTTGCTACGTCGCTAGTGCCTTAGAAGTCATGTTGTCGAGTTATGGACACCCCCGAAGACCTTGTCGTAGAAGGCTTTCGCAAGGAGAGATTTGAAGACATAGGGAGGAATTCTGAACAGCCTAATGTACAGACTTTGACAAATCTTGTAGGAGATCTTGTATAGTGATATTTGGGAGAGCCAGGCAGATCTTAGAAGGATCAAACAAAGAGCTTCAAAAATAACATCGGATACAGATTGGACCCAAACGTCTTTGTTGCACCAAACTGCACTGGCTCTTTCAAGGCTGTGGGAGCCAGACATGTTGGTCTTGGAGAGAACCTTGCCACTTTCGTAGGGGATTTAATGGTGGATGGAACCATCCAGTGACGGGATTTCATAGGAATTTCATGGGATAATAATGGGATATACCCTCCGGTATCCTCCGGTAATCATCAAAGATGGTGAGCTGGAAAATCCACCACTTAGTTCGATGACGTTCTCATCTGAACAACTCCATTTAGTTCCGGGAATTTCCCAGCCATGTTTGATGATCACCGCTGCTTCCGGAGGCGGCCATCCTGGACAGAATCAGGCAGGGGGGTGGATGGGATCGACCCTACTTGTCGGGTTGTAAGCCAGTTGCTAGCTGGGATGAACCACCAAGTGGGCGCGTCTGAAAATGGGGTATACCGGCAAATGATTATGGATTTGGGGGTACACTATTTAAGACAAACCCAAGTAGCCACTTCTGGACCGTTCTACATTTGTTTACTTCTAAGTGAGAAGCTACCTTCCTACTTGAATGTGCATTGCACTTACTACTTGGCTCTTAAATATTCAGTCATGGCATCTCCAGTTGCCAAACTGGCTTTGTTTCGGGGATTCCTGGATGCAGGTCCTGGTATAACGACTACAATGAGCCCTTGGGATGGGGGCTTGTAACCCTTGAAAAATCATCATCAGAAAAGGGTTAGAACGATTTGGTGATTTTCTATCAATGGATGGTTTATCAAGTCATGATGGCTTCTCACGTAAATCGGGTTAGCCATCAAGTAATGATGGTTTATCTTGAGGATTTAGTAAGCATGGATCAACAGGCTTGTCCAAACAAAGGAAGCACAACCAAACCCAACCGTTTAGCATCGCCATTTCCCTACGAACCACGAGATCAACTTTTGAATTCAAGATTTGTATTCCCCATTTTTGGAAAAAAATCACTATTCACTCAACTGAAATCCATATGGATGGTTGGATCCCCATTTTGGCTGGATAAATAGGGTAGGTTTTAAGCAAACCACGCGTGAATGTTGGTTGTATATTGCATGACAGCCCCATGTAACAACGACAATTATGGACGTCTCAAACCATTTTTGATTGTTTAAGACATGGATTTACTAATGATTGACTCATTATTTGTCCATTGCCATTGGTGATATGAGAACCATGTCCAATGTTTGGTTTATAGGTTTCTTCACAATGCTTATTACTACACATTATATATTTGATGACTATCCAATCCTTTGAAATATTTGGGTACAAATTTAACCAGCCCTCATCACTTTGGGGCGCATCGGGGCTAGTATGTGGTTATTCATCCATGGTCGATACACTGTATTACTAGGGACTTCCCCTGTATATACAAATATCTGGACTGTAATATTCATATAGCCCACTTACTAACTGGGATGCACACCAAAGTAAAATCTTAAAGCGATAGATCTTATTCAAGAGTTTCCTTCTCTGAACTGTTTGGTGAGCAAAACTGGTATTAACGATATTTTTCAGCATGGTTTCATCGCTATAGAATAATGCACCAAAAGGGGTATTCTTATATAAGTATCATGTGGTTGGGAAACTCTATAGTCTAACTATATCAACTTTACTTACTTTGAGTGACCCCCATCAACTGGCCTGTCAAGGCATTATATCTGAAGCTTTATCTGACATTCTATCCGGCATATATTCTGACACTCTGTCCGACAGATATTGTGTGGGTCCTGCGAGCCCCTGAGATTCTACAAGCTTGCAAGCTGACATAAAATCTAGAGACCCTCACCTGGAAAAACTGATGGTATCATCCCATATTCCAAATATTCCCATCAGTGGATACCCATCCATCCACAAAGCATCTTTCCAGGCCGCGCAAGCGGCCCAAGTGGCGCCGCAGAATGGCTGGCGCCAGGCAGGCCTTTGGATGGGGTGATTAGTGACGATACTTTCAGTTGATGTGTATATATATATATATATGAATGATTATGAATGTGTGTATATATATATATATTATATATATATATGTACATGTTTATATGCAAATAGATGTATTATATGAGTATATATATATATATATACAAATACATACTTATACGCATATTCACTGATATATGCATCAAGATATATTTTGTATATGCACAATATACATATACATATACATCTTTATCTACATCTACATCTCCATTTATCCACATACACGTATATACATATATACATATATATATACATATCTAAACATACGTCAACGGATATATTGACATATTTGGAATATGGACACACAGTTATACAGTTCAAGAGAATGACAATTGTTCTACACACGTATTTACGGATGCATGTAGACACTGATTAGACAATATTTGTTGACATACAGACAAAATCAGACACAGATATATTTATATATTTGAAGCACACTTTTAGCTCAGACATTGCTTACAAGCTAACCGGCTTATCATGCAATAATTAAATGCAACATGTTGGGTTTGCCGGGGGGGTTTGCCGAGAGTTTGAATGAGTTTGCAGAAGGGTAACATATGTTAAGATAATTTATGTCCATCCGCAGCCCT
>BGPT01002956.1:0-54124 GCA_003297045.1 Symbiodinium sp. clade C Y103
TGCTGATGCAATCGGGTTCATCTACAATGCCTCAGAGAGAGTGCAGGTGTGCTTGTATTGTGGAAGCATCGAGCATGACCATGAAGAATGCCGACATGAGAACAAAGCAGTCATCAAGAATGCTTTCCAGTTGATTCGTGATACCATGTTCCCTAACGTCACCNGAGAAGGGCAAAGACAAGGGGAAGGACAAAGGGAAGGAGAAGGGCAAAGACGACAAGGGCAAGGGCAAAGATAAAAGTTTCACGATTGAGAGACGAACCCTGGATGGATATGGTCAAAAGAGGCCCCGACGCTAAATTTCGAACTTCCAAAATGGTAACACCGAAAATGATGATGATGAGCGGCGAGAGGAGACGCCGACATTGTCTACTGAGAGGAATCTGAGCGAGGCAAAATTTCACTGTAGAGTCTGGAAATTAACTCGTCTCACACCTCCAATATCAAATTGCCAAGACAGCACGTCGCTTGTCTATTTTCTTTTGCAGATTTCAATGCGTTGATCCAACACTTAATTAAAATTTTGGTAGTTAGCCTCAGTACATAAATGCACGATAGGGTGATGTATTTGCCCTGGATGGTAGACCGCTTCGCGGCCCATCCNAATTAAAATTTTGGTAGTTAGCCTCAGTACATAAATGCACGATAGGGTGATGTATTTGCCCTGGATGGTAGACCGCTTCGCGGCCCATCCTGCGTTGATCCGGACAGGGAGCCACGCTCCTCACCGGTGAAATGCCATTCTCTTTTGCATTGCATTGCATATGTACAGGCGAACTTTCCAATTAATTTCTCCACATTTCCAACATCCCAACTCTCGTGTGTAGCGGCTGAAGCGCCCTACACATGGGGGGTGTCAAAGGGATGTATGTGAGAACCCCACGGGTATATAGTCAGTACATACGGGGGGATCACATCAATTCAAGGACTATAGAGCCATTTCAGCGAATGACNACGGGTATATAGTCAGTACATACGGGGGGATCACATCAATTCAAGGACTATAGAGCCATTTCAGCGAATGACTGATATGTTTGGCTCAAGCCGCCAAACCAGGTGATAAAAGGACGTTTGCCCAGTTGCTCATGTCACTCGCTTGACCTTTGCACCTACGCACAGCTTGGGACATCGTGAACTAGCATACCAATTGCTGACCTGGAACAGGGGTATATCTGTTCACATATATATATCATACATCATATGCACATATATATATATATGGTACCTCATATATATGTCATATATATCATATATTTATCATATATCATATATCATATAGTATCATAGACATATAACTATAAAACATCATATCTCTATAGATGTGTATAGCTATATGATACATATATGTATATACCTCCCAAACTTCACCCCGACCTCAGCAGCTTTTAGGACCTTTTGCCGTCTCCCGGACAACGTGCCCTGCTCCGTGGACTTCTCCCAGTGTCTCAACGTCTTCGCCGGTGAGACCTGCGAGGTCTCCTGTGGCCCCAGCTTCACGGGCAACGTCACCGAAGCCAGCTGTCCGGAGGGGAACACGGATCCGATGACACCCTTGGAATGGACCTTCCCTGGATGTATCTTGAGTTGCCAGGTGGGGGTTCTTTCGTTTTTTTTTTCTGGGAGAAGCAATGATGGATCAGATGGATGAGATGGATGAAATGGATGAAATGAATTGGGAAGCTTTGGAAGATGATGGGGGTCTTTGATGATCTTTGTTCGTTTCCAACGATCACAGTCTTCCCTGATCAGGATCCAGTGGATCCAGCGGGCTACATCAAGACGCGCTTCATGTGTGCGGCCAACCATTCTGGCTACCCGGAGTCGCGCTGTGCGGCGGATTTCAATGACCAGTGCAATCCCACGTACTCCTTCTATGGGTGCAACGAGGTCGTGCCTTGCGCACCCCCGCGGGTGGGTGGAGGACGAATCAGACTGCCTTCGTACAGCGCAGAGGAGCTGGGAGAGGGAAGGGGTGGCGAGCGAGTCGTAGATGCTTAGGTGCATCTATAGTCATAAGCACTATAGATATCATGAGAAATGACATTGAAATGACGATGTACGTTTGATAGATACAACATGGGCAACACATGCTTGTGTCCCGCAATCTAGGATTCTCTTCATTAGACTTGTTGGGTGTGGAGCTCCAGTTTTATGATCCAAACATCAAGACCCCTGCGCTTCTTGGAGGACCAACTTTGTATGTTTGATTTTTCTGACTGTCAAAGAGTACTTCCGGGCGGAAACTGCACCATCCGATGTGGCTCGGATTATGCTGGGAAATCCACCGTGGCCTACTGTCCCTCGGACAACACGGATCCCAATGGGCAACTCGTCTACTTGGAGCCCAAGTGTAGTCTGAAGCCCTGTGAGATGCGAGTGCCACCGGGATATGTGGAAACTCCCTGCGGCTGGGAGTGCGATAGCGGCTACATTGGAGATGTGAATTGGCATTGTGCTGCTGTTGGAAGGGAACCTGGGCGATGTCGATCCGAACTGGTCATCAGTGGCTGCACTTTGACTGTACAATGTGCTCCGCTTATGGTGAATGATACATGCAGGCGGGGGCAGAGTTTGGGGAGACGAGGTTTTTGCAGCCATGGAATCACATGGGCCAAGCTTGTTGAACAGTCTGAGTGATAGGACTGTGGAGTGGAACAATGGCAAATCGTCATGCTCGTGAACGTGGGGAAATATACACAGTCCATCATGTCCATCACAGTCACTTTGTTTCATTTTGGCGTTTCTTGAATTCCATGAGCCCAAACTCCGTGCCACATTTTTTATTGTTCTTCTTGAGGGTGCAGGAGGGGTCCATACATTGGCATATAGCCACTATACTTTGGCCATAGTCACTTATTCATCCCATCCCCCTAACATTAAATACCCCCTTGGATCTTTGAAAACCTAGCTTAGTATCAGTATTGGATCTATTCATTTTTTGGGGCCCATTGCAGGGGACCGGTGTTAAGTGAAAGGGCAGCCGCAACCAATCCTCTCCCTATGGAGGAGCAATGCTTCCCAGTGTACTGCGCTGCAACCGGGACAAGGTTGCAACATCACCTGTGCTGAACCTTACACTGGAGGACAAGGCAAGCTGCGGCAGTTAAAAGTGACCATAAGTTGTACCAGAGGACATAAGGCAGTTACATGGCTTATCCCCAGCTATATGCTGGTTGTGCTACATAAATGTGCTGCAACAAGTTTGGGGAGAGTCGATCGGATGCCCCGAGGTGAGAATGCCACCTGGGCTTACTGTCCTGGTAGCACTACCAAGCAAGGGCAACAGCCACTTTGGGGGACTCCAATGGAAGAATGGGCCCTGGACTGTGAGATCGACTGCGAGTTTCCCAACCCCATCCCCGCGGGCTACATCTTTCAGGGAGGTGAGATCTGGGGCTGCGACACCGCCAATCAGCAGCTGGGAAGAATGGGTTGATAGAGGGAATGACTTCGGAGTTGCTAAATTGTTCCAAACCCAGAAAACAAACCACAGAACTAAAAAAACCATCAATTTATCCACTGCTGAGTGGAACTTCTTCACATTCTGATGCAATAACCATCAGGTACAGCGGACAAGCACTAGGAGAATGTGTGGTGAACGAGACCAATTGCGAGCCCACTTTCGTGTTATCTGGCTGCTTTCCCACCACTCCCTGCGATTTTCCAGCGATCGATCCCTGCCAACACGATGTCACGGACTGCCCAACCAATGGACAGATGCTCTCAGGGACCTCGTGTCAGGTGAAATGTAAGTCGCCCTATATGACTCCCTTGGGTGAAGCTCATGGTTCCATCGAATGTCGCGATCCCAACATTGATCCCAATGGTGCCATCTGGACCCCACCCAGCTGCATTTTGGGATGTTCTGAGCCATCCTCTCAGACGGGGTATCGCAATGTCTTCGGTGAATGGCAGTGTGCAGATGGATATGATGGACCAGGATGAAGCACAATGACAAATATACCTCCAGATTCCTGAAATGAACCACCCCCCAGATTCACTGAAAGATTTCAAACAATCAGCTTTCCATGCTTTTCAATGCTTTTCAATGCTTTTCAATGCTTTTCAATGCTTTTCCATGCTTTTACAATATTCGAGAGTTCTCTGAAAATAGACCTGGTATGACCTGGTTCCCACTGATTGGTACTCTTCGCAGGAGCGGTTTGGTCTGAATGCATCGTCGACCCTGAATCCTGCGTTGCCTTTCCTCGACTTTTCGGATGTCAACCCTTTGTTCAGTGTGCTAATCCGGAGTTGACACCCGAACAGAAGTGCAACTTGGATGAGTAGAATCGCCCATGGCCTCTACGGGCTCAAGATGTTTTTTGGGTACTGAGATACCATCCTTGAAGATAGGGTTGTTCCAACCCAATACTATGCAATGCAAATAAATGATGTATGTAAATGATAGCTGCAAAGGGGGGGAGACATCGGCGATTGGAGCTTTAGCAACCCTGGAAGACCTGGAATAGTAGTTTTTTCATGTTTTTTCAACAGTTTGGCAGCAAACGATGAAAGAAGTGCATACACTTTGGCCTAGCCGCTACATTTTCGGCTTTCCGCGCCATGTGTCCCCCTGAGGTACCGTCGACTTGACAGGCGGATCTTGTTTGGACCTGCAACCAGGGGAGGTTTGTACCGTCTACTGCCAGGGTCCCAACTACTTTGGCGATCAGCTCGGTGCCGGATGTCCGTCAACCAATTTGGACCCCACCAAGGTCATCAATTGGCTGCCTCCCAGCTGTTTCTGCAGGGAGCCAGTCCCACCACCTGCAGGCTATCTGCTGGGCTCAGCACCCAACACCTACACCTGTGCGCCTGGCTATTACGGCAAGGCCAACTATCGCTGCGTGGTGGACACCACAACTTGCGAACCCATCATCACGATGACGGGATGCAACTTATTGGCGCAATGTGCAAAGCCTAAGGTGCCCTGGAATGAAGGCAACATGGGTTGTCACAATTACGGGAACCCCAAATTCCGCCCGTTTTCATGCTTTTTCAGTTTAGTTTAACCGCGGCAATTTTGGGGTATCCCGGTGTCCCCAATTTGAGACAAGCCCACACCGGTCCAGCAGCATATCCTTTTGGACGTCTATGCCTGAAACAAGATCTATGAAGATCTTTCAGACATGACATGCTAAGTGTGTTTTCAGATTTTTTAGTGTCGAATTTTCGGTTGCCTGAGACGGCCAAAGATCAGAATTGCCCCTCCAATTGGAGGGTTCAGACAAGTCTAGTAAAAATATGACCAGCATTTGCAAGTACAAAATGAGGCACCCCAGTTTGGTTCGCAATGGCCCAACATCAAATTTTGGGTTGGTGAAACCCCAATCTAATGCAACCTAAAGCTTACAAAACTGATTCAAACCTCTGGAATCCAAATCTTTGATTTAGTGATGTTGGTGAACGCGCTAAGTCTTTTTGTTGTTCGTCTTCCAAGAAAGCCCCTTCTGATTCTAATCCCCATGCCCTGTTATCAAATGCCCAGAAACAATGGGTTAGTAGGGGATTTACACATTTTCGGACCCATTTAGGGTGTGTTGATAGAGGATGGGACTATCCCAATTGTGGTTGGCTTGGTACCAGACTCAGGTGGATGATTACGAGCTTTGCAAGCTGGACTTCAGCGAATGCGAAGGTCCCATTGGGCCCGGAGAGACCTGCAATGTGACCTGCAACGAAGGTTTCAATGTGAACCTCAGTGACTGGACTTGAAAGGATGAGAACATATAGGGATGCCCCAAATTTCTTGGTGATTTTGAAGGGAACATCAATAGAAAACATTGGATTTTGGAGTCCCAGTTTTTTCTTTTAGACCCAAGATATTCAGAAAATCTCCACACTCTAAGAGAACTCAAGCACTCTCAAGAATTTCATGAACCCTGAAATGTTGAAATGTAGATGGGATTTCCTATGTCCGACATTTTGGTTCGCGCTATGAGTCCATAAAACCTGGCCACCTTGCCCCGTTGCAAAGCAGGTAACCCCGAGTGTCCCTGGGACAACACCGTGCCGAACTACGAACCGCACCTGGACATTTATTGTGGCGAATACACCTGCGCACCACCTGAAGTTTGGGCAACCTCCAATCCCTTGCCAAAGGGCTATGATGTTGGAACGTGGCGTTGCCGGAACGGATACCGAGGCTCTGTTTCGACCAGGTGGGGATGGTTCGAAACGATATTATTCTTCGTACCAGTATTGCTATTACTTATTGTTATTATTATTATTATTGTTACTATTATTATTGTTATTTTTATTATTGTTATTATTATTACTACTACTGTTCAATTATTAGTTTTACTACTACTATTCGATTATTTTAATTGTTACTGCTACTATCATCATTGTCTACTTACCTATGATTGTATAGTATACTATTTTTGTGATGGTCTTACTCTATTTGTCAGCACTTTTGCTTTCTTGCATTCATCCTGAATCAGATGGTCTGTTATCCTACGTCTTAGGCACAATCAACGGTTGGGATTTGCCCCCATTTCCTGAGAATACAACCCTGTCTGGGACCTCCAAAACAAACAGACGCGCTACTTTAACATGGTTTCTGGACGTGTACTTCTTCTTCTTCTTCTTCTTCTTCTTCGTGCTATTATGCTGTTATGTTATGTTGCTATTGTGCTATTATTCTTGTTACTAACTATTGTCCCATGAATATTGTTATGAGACTTCGTATTCCCACAGGAAGGCCATTCTCCACAGCGCAGCAGCGCACCGGCCAGGTGCGTGCAGTCCGATGAATGCGGCGGCACCCTTCAGCTCTCGGGCTGTGTGCCCCTGCAGCGCTGCTCGCTGCCACGGCTGATGGGTCGCGATTTGTGCCGCTGGAACTTCTCGGAATGCGAGGAGTGTCCCCAGATGTCCCCAGTCCGGGTGAACATGGGGGGTTTCATGGCTTTTTCTCGGCAAAATGGCGGCTTTTAACCATCAAACCTTGGGGAAACCTTTGGGGATTGTACAGTAACTTGTAAGTTTACTGGCTGGCAGAATTGGTTGAAGGGAACCTTTTTGCTGCACATCCCCAGCTGTTGTTCGGGCAGAAACCATGGTTTCCTGTAGTTTTTCGCTGAAATCAATAGTTTGAACAATGTCCCAGTCAGTTAGGACGTTCAGGCTTTTCATGGGTCAACAAACCATTGTCTGCTTGGTTGCTCCCAGACCCACAGGTTTTAAAACACAGTTTTTAGCAACTTCCAGTTGGGAGGTCTGAACTTCTGAGCCGCGCGGAAATCGATCACGGGGGGGATTCACGTATACCACCTACAGATGCACACAAGAGTCCTTCCCATAGATATCAAACAATAGCACCTTACACGTAAAACTTGGTGACAATTTAGGGGAAACCACCATCCCATTCACTGGTGAATCATCATGTGGCCCTGTCAAACATACTGCGATTTTGGGGGGTCAATCCCTCATTTTCCGACGGAGCCCATACCACGGCCAGGACACGGCCTCGGGAAGTTTCTGTGGCTTTCAATGCTCTCCACCGTTTTCAGGTCCGGGGGGACTAGCCTTCTGCCCTCCCGACAATGCTGACTCTGCCACAGAGCTGGTCGCTTGGATGGTCGGTTTGGTTGTCACTTTCGGTGGCTCTTTTGAAGATTGCGACTGATTATGAAGAGCTGTTGGCTGTTGGGTCAAAAGGTGTCACCTAAAACGCAATTCTATTTGATAATTTATTCAACTTTATTCATATTTATTCTATATCTGAGTGATTTGAATGGGCAAATGGCCTTAAAATAAATGATTTGATCCCATCTCTATCCTGGGTCTCAAGAAATTTGGCGAATTCTGAGGTCTTTGTTGAGCCTGACTGTTCGTTGCAGTGTCCTGATCCTAACCCAGTTCCACCGGGCTATGTGAAGTTGGATTGTGGATGGACCTGTGCTGACGGCTGGGGTGGAGAAAACTTCCCAGCCGAAAAAATGGGCACCTATCTCACAAACATGGGGCATACGATGGCATAGGTGTATATGCATCTGTCGATGTATACATATATAAACACATTATTCACCAAAAGGAACATTTGGATTTCACCCACAATCATGGAGATACTGTCAATGATCATCATCATATATTGAGCAACCATCATATATGAGCAACCATCAGTAACGCTGGGCTGCACGCACTAGTATTGTTTGATATTTTTAAACTGTGCCTGGTAAAACGCAGAACCTCGTTCCCTAAAGGTTATGATGGCCGACCCCAAGCAGAGTGTGATGTGGATGACCAGTGCCAACCACGCCTGACGCTGCGCGGCTGCGAACGTGAGGAGAACTGCATTTTGCCTCCACCTGGATCCTTCGATATTTGTCGATTTAACTTCTCAGCCTGCGCAGCTGACACCCCTCCGGGCTTGTCCTGCACAGTGAAGTGCCGCGCACCCTTCGCGGGCGCCGACTTGATGGCGGAGTGCCCATCGGGCAACACCATCCCGCAGTTCCCATTGGTGTTTGATCAGGAGCTCTGTAGCTTGACCTGTCCAACACCCGAGCCGATCCCACGGGGCTATGTGAAAATCAATGGCACTTGGAGTTGTTCCGAAGGTCACGTGGGGCGGGCAGAATCCAGTTGTGTTCAGCAGGATGGTTGTGGCGAACCCAAGCTGATGCTGAAGGGCTGCGATGAAAACGTGCCTTGCGCGCCGCCCCAACTGAGTCCGTGTGAACACGAAACGACCTGTGGTGGGGCTCTGGCACCAGGGGCCAGCTGCAGCATCAGTTGTAAGGCCCCATACGAGGGCAACCAAAGCAGTACTGCCAGGTGTCCCAATCCCAACACTCAACGAGGTGGACAGGCAGATTGGGAGGCACCAGACTGTTTCTTGATGTGTCCCGAGATGGATTTGAGATCGCTGCCGGCGAATTATACCTCCGAGGGATCGTCCGTGGTGTGCGCAGAGGGGGCGGTTGGGATGGCGCAAGTGGAGTGTAGCATCGATCCGCAGTGCCGGGCATTTTGGCACTTCTCGGGGTGCTTGATGCTGCAGCGATGTGTGGTACCTGCGGTGGACAGATGTCGGATAGATGTTGGAAACTGCACGGAAGTGTATCCAGGAGAGTTTTGCATCATGTCATGTCAGGGAGACTTTGTTGGAGGGGATGTCATGGGCAGATGTCCTCCTGAGAACACCAACTCGGGCCAGCCGAATCTTGGGTTCAAGGGCTCTGGAGTTTTGCCCGTTTTTTTGAAGCCGAAGTGCCAGCAGCATGTTTTCTGATGATACTGGGGGAATTTGGGAGTTCGCAAAGATTGGCCGACCCCATGCCGACCCCCAAAATGCATCTTAATTCTCACTCTGATGTATTTTGGAAATGGTTTGGTGCGAAACCATTTGATTTCACTTAGGCTTCAATTCGACCAAACCCTGGTCTGCGGTTGTCCTCCCCCACCGGCCAAAGCGGGATACGAGTTGGTATCCAGCTCCAGCGATCGCGACGGCGGCAACTGGAAATGTCGAGACCCTGGATGGACTGGAACTGCAGAGGTCACCTGCAACATCGACCCTGAGACCTGCGAAACGACCGTGCTTTGAAGGAATTGGAACATCTCCAAACTCTGATATTGGTATTTTCCTTCAAACCTGGCACATATTTTTAAATCAACTTTTATTTGGCTGAATTTCCTTTATTTCCTGACCCAAGCGGAACACGATAGATCTCCAGGTCATGCTCTCTGGATGTGTGGCCCTGCACAACTGCGTGGCACCAGATCCCGGCTACTGGGCCCATCCGGAGGATTGTCAACAGATCCCCGCAGGGGAGACCTGCGAAGCGCGCTGTGCGGACTCGGAGTGTGTTTCGGGGGGACCTTTGATGTTCACGTGTGCCTAAGATGCAGCTGGAACAACTGGAACAATTGGAAAAGATGGTACTTTTTGATCTTTTTGGAGATTTCGGGAGGTTTGATGGGATACGACTTCATCATATCCTGGTCAGAATGCGGTTTTGAACCACTCAATAACAGCTTAAGTTGGTTTTGACACGTACCCATATCGGTAATTTGTTTTTTAGAAGCAACAAAATGAGTCGGGCAAAGTGGGGCACTGGAGGCATGTCATTTATCAAGTTGTCATTCTATGTCCATTTTCCATCATTTTCCTAATGGGATTGCACACATGAAATGCGTAGACTAGACTTGTACATTTTCTTGTCTTCGTACACGTCTATGTTCGGACATAAACACACACAGCCAAACTGAACTGTGTCAAGATACAAGTGAAGGCGCAAATGCATACAACTGTGACCGTATGTGACTTGTGCTTGCATGTGCTTGCACAACATGCTCAGCAATTTCGTTCAATATATTACACACACACACGCACACAAAGAGATGCAGCAGATCAATTGATTTGATTCAAAGATCCATTGAGAGCATTACCCTCTCGCAATCAACCATGACGATGGAATTTTCCCAGAATTACAGATAATTTTTCAAGTTTAGATGCCCATTTGATTGGTTCATGGATTTACCAGCCATGTTTGATTACCGACGGGGATCTGCCATTTCAAGGCCCTGCCGAAAATATCGACATGACATCACCAGCTGCATGGCTTTCTGGCACCTGCCGGATCCGTTGTGAGGTGCATGGGGTATGGCTGATGCCACAGTGAATGATGGGTACGAGTTGAAATTGACGGACAACCACAGATGTTAGGTTCATTTTAAATCATTTTTACATATTTTGGAAAGTAATCATCCATTTTTGGGGTATCATTATTTTGACCAAGGTCCTGTATGTTGCTGTTTTGCTTCAAGCAGACTTCTTGACGCAAAGTCATGTTGATTGAATTCACCTCCATCTTTTGACCTGGACATGACTCAAAATTCCTCTCCAGAACTCAATGGTTCATTCGGAGACATGACCAGCCAGTTTGTGGGTAAATTGCCATCCATTTTGGGTTGCCAAAGCCATTCAATGAAAACAATGGCCAAGAAGCCTTCTGGTTGATGGTTCTATGATTCTATAAGTTTACAGCAACCCTTGAAGAGATAGCATCTACTGTCTCCAGAAAAAAAGACCGATGAAAATCGTGGCAAATTAAGCTTTCGGGTGTTACTAACACATGGCTTTACTGAGAATTCCTGTCATCAACCGAAAGGTCTGCCGCACCAAAACCTTCATCGACACCGACGCCCGGCCGGGCTGGATGGCTGGTACCCTGCAGTTTGGGGAGGCGCACGCCAGTGGTAAGATGCCGGTGCAAGGCGTCCAGGGCTACCGGGTCTTCTTCGCGGATGACTGCGGGGAACAGGTGGGGATGGGGATGGGATAGTAATATGCATAAGGAGCCACTCAACTGATTAATTCATCTCAACTACAGATTTTTAGGATCTGAAACCAGCCAAATACGGTTAAATTTGGGGGTGTTTCATAACTTTCAGCCATAGCCGTATGGCCTTTTTTGCAAGGTGGGCTTGGAGGATAATTTTTGGAACAACTTGTCTGGTAGGTGGGTTATTTTAGCCTTGGAAGCCAACTTAGGAGGGAAACACCACCTGAAGCCAAGTAAACCTTTCCGCAGGACTTCCATGTCCTGGGCCCCCCCATATCTCCAACATATCATCTATCACCGACCCCTTCAGGTGGGTCCAACCCTGGGCTACGTGACCCGCAGTGAGAAGTTGTACAGTTGCTGTGCCGCCACGGCCTATGCCCTGCCGTTGGGTCCCTTGGAGCTGCCTCCCGGCGCGGTGGCGTTTCGGATCGCCATCAACACCAGCGCTGGGGAGCTGCCCTATGGGGCACAGGTGCTCTACAGCGATCGCACGGAGACGGAGGTGATGACCACATTGAAACCCATCACAAACTCAAGTGCCTTGGAGATACAGCGGTTTGATATGATTTGATAGGATAGGGGGTTGGTGGTGAATGGATGTTGTAGAGGTGCAGGCTTCAAGTATTTGGGTTGATGGTGATTTCATGGGGTACAGCATGGTAGAACCTACCTATAAGTATGGGCAGAACCGTCCAAGATTGTTTGGTGGGTGGGTCAAAAGATTGTTTATTTGTTTTCCATCCAAGAACCCTGATGAGTTTGACACTTGACTGTCAGAATTCTGGGATGGGTGGAACCACCAACCAGAATGGGATTATGGGACTTGAGCTGTTCGAATCACATGATGACCTTTCCATGAAACAAGCCGTCCATCCCTGGTAGTGTTTGACTGGACGCATGGGTAGCCAGGCAGGGTGTTGGTTTTGTGACCCACGGACCAAGGTTGTCCATCACTTTGGATCCCAAGTGGCACCCCCAAGGACTTGACCCCACAGTTTGCTACAGGGTCTTCCCCCCTTTGGTGGGTACACATTGGACCCAGGTCCACTGCGACGCTTGTGGCTGCTGACTGTTGTCGTGCTGAGCTTGATGAATTGAGTTGGCGAAAATGGTTGTTTCGGTGTGTCTCAATCTGGTTGGTCAGTGATATATACATACAGTATGTACCCATGATAGAGCATTATGTGCATATTTGTATCCATCTGTAATTACATGTGCATATGGTTTTGCCCTAAACAATAGCGATATACATATTCTGGATGATGATTCTTCTTGCCCAATATTTGAAACCACCGAGCAGCTTTTGTGGACACTCTCAATGAAATTAGGTCCATTCCATTTATTCCGTTGACATAAAAACAGTAGTTTGGGTCAACTTTGGGACACACCAATGCACGTGTTGATAGCGGATTCCGCCTGTCTTGCACTTCAGGACTCGCGATGAAATTTTCAACTCTCTCGAAGAGAGAGCCGCAGACAAAGCTATCTGCGTAGGTCGGAGTTCTGGCGCATCAAACACCAAAGTGGCTCGGGCCAGAAATTGGAGAATGTCTCGGTCGTTGAGGTGCAAGATTTGAGATCTTGGCTGGTAGGATCACGGTTTTTGAAGTTTGCTCACCATCTATCATGATATCTTTCCTGTCTCCCAGTGTCACGTCGCCCCGGCGTCGCTTTTTTGGCTCTCAGCTGTTGTCTTTCAGTCCAAAACAAGTGGATTCGCGCCAGATTTTTCTCAAGGATTTCTCTCCGTTTTTTTCAGGTTCCGGCAACATCAGCCAGATTTTCTGCCACCATCAAGGAGGTCCCAGTTGGATCTGTTCTGTGGGCGCGCGAAAAAAACAGAACGCGTCGCGGTAGGCCAGCCGCTGGGCCGCGGGTTGTCAAGTTTGGACCTCAGCAATGGAGGCTACTGGACTATTGAAGGACCATATTTGATGATTTTGATGGGCGGATTTTTCATGATGATATGAGTGCATAGTAATGTAGTGAATCAGCTAGTCATGACGAATCAAATGACTGAATAAACACATGAATAATCAAATGACCAAGTAGAGGTTTCCTAAAATAGGGGTACCTCCAAATCATCCATTTCAATAGGATTCTCCATGACATAAACCATCCAGCTATTGGGGTAGCCCCATGACTATGGAACCCCCGTGTCTGTGTTAGCGCTGCTCCAAGGTGGGGGCTGCTGGGCGATGGGCGTTGGCGCCAGCCGCGAGGTCACCGAATTGGGGGAGTCTCACTCATTTCAAGAGAACTCTGATTCATCAGACAGCCTTAGCCCAACAAAATTGGGGACACAACATTTGGAACTGTATATATATATATATACAATATATATGATACATACATATATCTGAATATACAGTATACGATTGTCCAGATCGTCTGTGTTTGTATTTGATCAATGTGCATTTGCGTTTGCAGGTTTGCACCGCATTTGTCTACAGATGATCTACAGGATGAACCAAAGTGCTTCTGTGGATTTCCCCCCAACAAGCCATGGCGTAAACCATGACATCGGCCATGGGTCGCAGGGTCCCATGATCGCCCAGTGCAGGGAGAGATAGGACCTGTGACTCCACGATCCCCGAACGACGCGGCAGGGACACCTGGGGGTTTGGAAATGGTCACTGGGACTCTCCAAAGCAAAAATGAGATTGAAATGAGCACATGGAGATCAACCTCGACAACTGATGTACATGGGCAGAACTATAGATTTTTATACAATTTTCTATCCATGTTTTTCCGCATCAACCTTAGGTGTTTTTGAAGATCAGAAAGATCTGTCATTTTTTTTTTGTCAAGGCAATGGGCTGTTGTTCGTCAACGACCTCTGTCGGACCCCAGCGACAACAGGGATTGGGAGGTTCATCCCTGGTTGCAAGTGGTTTGAGAACCATGGTGATAACATGTGATAACAGGAGTTATGAGGTTTTGTGAGCCACAGAGCATACGTGAGCAATTGCTATTGTTTGGTGTTTTTTTTCCTGTTTTTTTGGTGTTCTGGTTTTTTGTTCATTGTGTTTTTTGGAGGGGGTTAAGGCTCAGCATCATTTTTTTTGGGTGGTTCAGTGGTTTGACCGCCCAACAACAGGCGATGCTAAGGACATTGTGATGAAGCCAGTCCAACTCAACTTTGAATCCAGTCACAAATGCGGTGACACCTATGACTCAACTAAATTCAACTAACTACAAGTCCATTAAAACCATTTTTATTTCCAAAAAATAAATACTTCAGTTCCAAGTGGGACAACCCGACTTGAACGACCTAACGAACCCTCCAGCTGGCGCCCCCCAGCTCCCAGGTCCAGAAGGCCCATTCAATAGGTGGGCGGCTCAGCACCCCAAAATGGATGGTTCAGAATGTAAAATCCCATTACATTGGATGATTTGAGGGTACGGAGTACCCCTATTTTAGGAAACCTCCATGTAATCAACAATTGATGATCATATATAGTCAATCCTCTGAATCCTTTTCTCAATTCCTTTTTCTTAGAGCGCCCATTCCAATATTTCAGGAGCAGAATGGTGGGACATGGTTCCACTTTGACTTATGCTCATTCATTGCTTGGACCAAGCCCAAACCCAGTGGCAGGCTTGACCGAGTCCTGTTCTTTCGACTCTTTTTCAAGACCTGCGGACAAGGGGATCCGTCTGCCCTCGGCAGCAGTGCCTCAAAAAGATGGTGGTGCGGAAACCCAATTGCTTTGCTCATGAATTTAGATGACACCAAGGCAACATTTGTCTATGATCACCTCAATGATTTTGTAATAAAAATATACGGGAGTTACTTCAATTTCAAGAAAAAAGAGCGGAAGCCTTGAAGATTGGGCAAAAACAAGGAAAACAGACTAAGTTGACGTCCACATGATGTTCAATCAGAATCCATCTCTGAACGCCTCTCAGTGTACCTCTTGGTTTGGCAACCGCAGCGTGTTAACTGTGAAGATGCACCCAGACACTGCCCACTTCATTTGCGCCCGAGGTTTGCTTGCCACCAATCATACAGAGACGACAGACACGGAGCGTTGTCAGCCGTTGAACTATGAGGACCGCATTCCGGACTGCAAAGCTGGCGCACTAGGAGAAGGGATAGTTGGAATCGGATGAAGCAGGTACCCAAAACCAACCAACGCCTGTCTGGTTGTATCCAAACAAGAGCTATGACTGATCAAGTCGGGTTGGTGCCGCAGTTGAACTAGCAATTTGGCGTGTGGTGCAGAGGGTTTTCTGTGTCCCATACAGTTTCCTCCACAGATGCTGGCCTGCTGGGGGTGTCTATGGAGACATGGGTCTTAATGGTCAGGATAATCAATTGCGTCAGTATGTGAATATGAGAATACAACATATGTTAAAACATTTGAATTTGAATCTTCATTTTGGAGGCTGAATCGGGGTACTGTTGACTACCTGGGACCTGGGGATACCTTATGCTGCACCGAGCCCTGTCAAATCCAGGCGCCCAGAAAGAGACGTAGCTCGTCTACCTCTTCCAAAGGTTCCAGATACGGTCCGGGTTCCCAGCCCCCTGGAATCTG
This sequence comes from Symbiodinium sp. clade C Y103, assembly GCA_003297045.1. Lineage (NCBI taxonomy): Eukaryota > Dinophyceae > Suessiales > Symbiodiniaceae > Cladocopium > Cladocopium sp. clade C. The sequence continues at coordinate 15,845 of BGPT01002956.1, forward strand.
CGATGGCTGCACTGGCTTGAACCAAAGCCAATTTGAATGCACGCATCTCTCAATCATACTCAATCAGATCAACGCACTGGGGGCACGAAATCGTTTTACCATGTCTGGTCAGGCAATCACAGACAAACTGCTTCTGAAGGTAGTCCTCCCCTCAGTGCCAGGTCTTTTGCAGTTCCGGTTGGACGCACAGTAGACTGTTGCAAGGGGAAAATCTTGGAACCTTCAGTGATTCTGAAGGGAAGATGGTGAAGCTGTGTAAACCAAGCCTTGATCCATTTTGCAAGGTGGTGGCAGCTTCCTATTGCAAGGGGTCCAGCTTGTGGCTCAGGGATGTGGATGGTGGGTATGGTATGTCAAATATGGTGGTCTTACGATATAAGGACCACCCCGGACCATTTTATCGTTCCTTTTCCTGCCAATATATAAATAGACTATGAGTCCACGTGTCACCTGCCCAATTGGGTGCAAGATCTTAAAACCATGCAAATCCACCTGGTTCCTTCCTAAAGTGCTTATGCCTTTCACTTTTGGCTGGTACTGGGATGAACTGAACAACGTATCAGCAACATCAGTGGATTTACCATTTTCCAAATTCAGGGGTTTGCAGACTACTTTCCCCTGAACGTGGGTGATTTCATGGTCTATGTATGTCTATGTTAGTTGGGGGGACGGTAGGAGTTTCATACATTACAGTACAATCCCCACGTCCCCACATGTCGCCACGTGTCAAAAACTGCCGCAATCGCCACGGTCATCCACGGCCCAGTTTGGACCGGTCGCAATTTATGCGGTTGCCAGCTGAAGCGCCCTTGCCCGAAGCTTGGAACCAGCCTGCAACAGCTGGTGTCTCTGAAAATGGGGAATGTGATGACCAGCCAGTGGATTAGGGTTAGTAATGGTTAGTATATCTCTTTTTTGGGAAAAGCAAGTTGCCACCATCGAATAAGGTATGGTGTAAGATCTGATCTTAGCTCTTTTTTCAACCTCTGTCACTCAAGGCGCATTCTGATTGGCCTGGTGGAGATCCGAGATAGGCGGGCTTGCTGTGCCAATGGGATTTTGTCTCACTTTAAAACTGCAAATGGCTCCAAAATATTCAAACATTGAGTGACACACTTTAAGTTGCACTTTAGACATATTCCTGCATTTTTCAGGGACTTGGGTGACTTCAGTATTGCTTCAAATGTCTCCCTTGAAGTGAAACTTTAAGCGATTGTATAGTTGTAGCGATTATATCCCAACTTCTGGAGCTCAAAATCCCATAGTTCTAGCATTTCTTTTCACCCCAGTCCTGCACCCCTTGTTGGGGCTCGTCACCCAGTCGTCCACCCTCGTCCAACACCAGGTGGTTAGAGCCCAATGTGGAGATTGCGTGTGAGATCCGACTCTTTCAGCCCCTTGGTCTCAGCCCAAAAAATGGTGGATTTCACGAGCCTACGAATTATATAGTTGAACCAAGGCGAAGCTTGTCTTAATGGGGATATTTTTGAGATTTTAATCATGAAAAAAAAAATGGAATTTCATTGGATTTCACCAAGGAAGAAGGGATATGTTTTTTTTGTGAAAAAGCAGCAAATTTGATAGGTTAAGTCGCGATCAACCGTCTCTTCTTGGGGGTGCCCTATTTTTAGGCCAGCCCATATGGGTCAAAATGTAACGCCCCAATAAGACATTTCATTGGTACTATGTTTGACTATCAACTATCCCAGTTGTTATCAACTATAGTTGATTGGGACTATTAGCTAGATTTCTTCTCAACCAGCTTCAACTATCTTTGACTATTTGAAACCATCCTATTTATCAACTATTGTTATAGGATCGTTGATAGGATAGTTATAAATTGGATAGTTGATAGGATAGTTATCAACTATATTTCCTATCCACCACTTCTCTGGAATGCCACAGATTGGCTTCCCAAGGCCTCGCACCACCTTGACGCTGGCGCTATTCCCGGAGTCCGACAGCTTAGAGTCAGAAAGCTGGAAAAAAGTGGGCTGGTTGCAGATGCTTGGCGCATTTGGGCGCATTTGATTATAGATTTATAGATGATCAAAACACCTTTACATGTCATACAGACATATTACATATTTACATACTGTTATGACAAATACTTGATTTGAATATACATATACGAATATACACATACTGGTATGTATGCACGTGTGTATGCATTGAGTTTTTATGCATATACATATATATATATATAAAATACATACACAATACAGATATACATGTGTGTACATACATGTATAATATGTATATAGATATATATGTATATAGAGATATAGATATTCACTTTTAAACATTGTCTATCTTTGTTTTTGAGGACAGATATGTCCGGCACTACATTATCGTAATCTTTGAATATTTCCTTTTCTTACAGCATCGCTGGGTGTTTTCAGGTCCTCCTATGCAGAATCCAAAACGTCAGCGACCATCAAGGGCGAGGTGAAAGGCACGTGGTAGATGCTGTTGGGATTTGACTGGAAGGTATCCCAGAAATGGCCATTTTCATTGGGAAATTGAGGTAAAATTTTTGCGAAACTTGTGATTTACCATGAAATGGTAAGGGGTAGAGGAATGAGGAAGATTCCATGAGTACGATTCCTGTTTGAATAGGAACGTGGGAGTGTCTTGGACCTGCATTTTCTGGATCAATCCCCTTCAGATCGATTCCAAGACTTAACAAAAATCAATCGGAATCAGATATGAATAGAATCTATCTCTCAAATCTCAACGAAAAAAAAACAACCACAGAAACACGGCATTTCTTCATCCTGTTCCCTGGCGTCCCCTGCGTTTCTTCAGCCGGTTGGACGTCCAGGGCCTCACTCGACGTGGCACATCGGTGAGGAATTAGCCTTTGAAGGCGATGCAGTTCGTCCGAAAGCCTGGGGAAAACGCTGGTGACTTAATGAGCTATGAATAGAAAAACTGAATCAGTCGGAAATGGATTCTTCATGGGGATTTCACCAAAAATGGTGATTTCATGGTGACTTAAAGGTGATTTCATGGTTACTCCAATGTCCAGGGTGATTTTTCATGAGATATGAATGGGATACGAGTGGGATATAATGGGATGTTGTTAAACACAGTGATTTTATGGGATATGAACGGAAAAGCTGAATTCAACCAATCAAAATGATCTATAGTGGGGATATGACGTAGGATAAACAACCGACAAAATGATATTTGGGTGTGTCTGAACATAGGACACCATTTTTTTAAACCTATTGATTCTGGATTTACCTTTTTTTTTTAGATTTATCAATGGCATAGGATTGAATGCGATGAATGAAACCCTGAGGTGCAGGCTTTGGAATTTACGGAAATTATGAATAGACCTTGGAGTTTGAATGGATAATCACCCCAACAGTAAGCCGATGAGCCCAGAATAGTGGTTGCCAAGGAATATTCCATGAGAATGAGGAAAATCAATGGTCGGAAAGCGTGACGCTTGATACGTTTGAATATCAACAAAAATCAATATATCGCTGGTCCATAGCCTCTGATTATTATAAGCAGGAAGTGGTGAATCTACAGCTTTCTATGGTGGTTTTTCTCCAGTCGCAAAAATGCGAGGGTTTCGGTGCTGCAGCTCCGGACTTCAGGTCAAGAGAGGAAGAACGAAGGAGGGCTTCAGGCTCAGGTCGCTGGAGTCATGGGTCAGTTCACCCTGGTACTCCAGTTTTCAAAATGGCTAGGGCGGCTAGGATGTATGGATGTTAAACATGATGTTATCATGGCTTTGATCCATCACCATTTTGGGGATGCACCACGTGCGCATGGCTTGAGCATGGTAAGATGCCAAGGGCTCCGATTTGGCAGGTGTTGCTGATCGAGCGGCCGTCGGGTGATAAACTTGCTGCAAGGCTGCCCAGAGCTCCCTGCAGCTTTGGTGAGCTTTGAATAGCTTGGGGTAGTTCTGATTCTTGGGGTAACAATTGCCCCTTTGGACAACTTGGGATATCTTGGGATTTCCCTTGAAACTTGGATGAACCTGTTTGATGTCGAACTGCCGATCCAAGGCCACCTCTCATTTTAAGGCGGGGCGTGGGGACCTGCAGAAACTACGCCGAAAGTGGCAATGGCGTTGGCTTTCCTCCATGGTTTGTGGTGCCGGAAGCAGCATTGGTTTCATGGACGACATGGTCTATTCGAAACAGGAAAAAAAAACAGACTTATGGAAAGGGGAATGCTTTTTGGCTCATTTCAGTAGTGGCACAGAGTCCTTGTTTTTGTTTTGGTCACATGGGGTCCTTGCTTTTGCAATTTTTTGGGCCATCACTTTTTCTACGATCTCAAATAGCGGTGGTAAACCACCCGCAAAAGATCGTTATACTTTTGGTGTATAGAGGACATGTAAATACCACCTACTATAAATATATACATTAGCCCAGCTCTGCAATCCAGCAGCAGTCTCCCGGGCTCCTGTGGCTACCTTAGATACCATTTTTTGGGGATGAACATACAGCTTTTCTCAGCTATTTTGAGGTGAACGAAAGGGGGTACCTGGGTTTGACCGATCCCCAAATGATCCCAACCCTGCAGGTCCCAACGGTGCGGGAACGCCATGAACCGCTCTGGTCTCGTGGCACCTTCACCACCAGGCGGCTGTTGTGATCCTCTAAAGATGGAGATTTTGGAGTTTTTTCCCCCATGCGATTTCCACATATTTCCACCAATTTTTTCTCATGTTCTTTTTCAATCAATGTTGTTGGAATGATTTCCAGCAGATGAGGATTTAGTTTTGTTTGATTTTCTCATGATGTTCATGAGATACCCGTCATTCTTGACTGAATCGAAGTGCCTAAGATTTTCAGTCTTTTGACGTTGGTTTGTTTTGACATCAGGACCCCATGTCGGCTGTAGTGAGACACCTCATGCAGAGCCAGAGGGATTGAGACCAGCAGTCAGTTTCAGGATTACAAGCTTTGTCCTACAGCCACTAGCAGAGTGCTTACTTAGGAGACAGGAAACAATGCCAGTCTTCAGATCCACTTCAATGGTTAGAACAGCTTTGACCAATTCCCATTTCACCCGATCACCAGGCGGGTTGGCCATGTCTCAGTTGCAGCTGGATGGGCGGTTGGCTCAGACTGTCTGGATGGAGGAAGAAGTGGGGGAAGCACAGAGAAATCCTGTGAAATCCGGAAAGAAAATCACTTGTAACCTCGCTATGTCACAGCAGCTCTGTAGCTATTGTATGCCATGTTTTTGTTGGTGACTACCTTTTCTTTGAGACAATACTGTATCAGATGTATCAGCTAATCCTTACCGCAGCCGTTTTTTGCTGCTAGCGTGGATGAGATGCTGCCCACAGAGGCGAAGGGGGGGGGGCATCGAAGTGGGGGGAATGAGTGTCCCCTGGCACCATGGGTGTGGCTCGGAATTGGGTACTCTATAGACTCTATACCTACCCCCAAAAATGGGATTGTGTTAAGTTTTGATCATCAGAAATTGGGATGTCAATGGATGAAATATGGAATTCAAACCCCAATAGAAAGGGTTCAATGTGGGTTCCTTTCATTCGAGGTGGTGGAGGAACTTGGGGTATGCTCCAGAGAATATGTTCAACTGGTCTTACATCAAATGTATCATGGCCAGAAGTTGCTTGATTTTTCCATCTTTGGGAATGGTCGTCAATCCATATCAATCCATTTTCATAGGAATTTAGAAAAGAATCCAGTCAGAAATCCACAAAATTTCAGGATTCCCGAAATTTCATGCTCGGATGACCATCACCCATCCATCGCATGTACCTCGACCGATGGCATGGCCAGGCGGCAACCCCTCTTCGAAGATGGCCATGCAGCGCGTCGTTGGGATTCGCAGGTGCCGAGTTAAGATTTGGATCGTTTCCGAACATTTCGTGATGGGAGCGTGGGTAGTTGTGGTAGTACCAAATATATATGTGTATATATATATATATATTATACGTTTGCAATTATTTGTCAAAGCATCTGTCTGGTGAGGGTTTTCCCAGCTCTGCTCTGAGGCTTGGGCTGCTGATCCTGCTGGCAACTCTGGGGTATCAACGACTCTGGGTGCCGTTTTCCAGACCGCCCAAGAAGAACGTGGTGGTGGTAGGAGCCCATCACCATCACCATCACCATCACCATCACCATCACCACCATCATCATCATCATCATCGTCGTCGTCGTCATCATCGTCATCGTCATCGTCATCGTCATCGTCATCGTCGTCATCGTCGTCATCGTCATCGTCATCGTCATCGTCATCACCATCATCATCATCATCATCATCATCATCATCATCATCATCATCATCATCATCATCATCATCATCATCATCATCATCATCATCATCATCATCATCATCATCATCATCATCATCATCATCATGATCATGATCATCATCATCCTCTTCCTCATCATCATCATCATCATCATCATCATCATCATCATCATCATCATCATCATCATCATCATCATCATCATCATCATCCTCTTCCTCATCATTGACTACTGGGAGTGAGTTTGGGGTCTGCATCAATCAGCCCCTCACGGCAGCCCGGCAGGAGGTGGCTTCGCTGGTCTGGCCGTGTGTCGGCGTCTGCGGCGGCGCTTCAATGTGACCTTGGTGGATGCAAAGCAGCATCTCGGTGAAGGGTGGCATCTTCTCTCTCTCTCTCTCTCTCTCTCTCTCTTCCTCTCTCTCTCCCTCTCTCCAAGTTTTTTGAATCTCATACATAAGTTGTATCCGAAACTGCCATCATATATCTTGGTTTTCGTCAACCCAGGATTCGATGTTTACAGCCGGGGGGACTGTCAAACCTTGTGACTTTGCTTCAGGTATTTCGAGTTTGTTCCCGGCATGGTGCGACCATACTCCAATCCAGATCTTCATCGAAAGCTGGTCCTGGACTACGCAAAGGTTTGCTCGAAGATGAAGGCTGGGGAGTTTGGACATTCGGATGTAATTGGTTGGATTGGTTTGCAAATACCCCATGTAGATATATGTATTGTATGTATATATATATATATGCATATGTGTACGTATGTATATGATAGTATACATATACTTACACATACACATATACTTACACATATACAAATGTATATCATATATGTACATATACCACATAGCAATATATAATTGGGTCATAGTCATGACATACTCCATGATGTCCCATGACAATCACTGGTGACCTCCGGATGCAGGTGGCTTGGACCTGGGGCCGCGCTGCCAAGATCCATGCCGGGGAGGTGCCAGGGGGTTCAATGGGAGGAGATCATGTTGACCTGTGATGTTCAAAAACATTATCAGCATATGTATATGTGTATATATATATATATAGATATTTATTTATTTATTCAAGCCGTCAAGGATTTCATACCGTTATATACATCTAAGGTGCCGGAAAATGATGATGATGATGATGATGATGATGATGATGATGATGATGATGATGATGATGATGATGATGATGATATTGAAGGATCTCCCATGTAGATGGAACATCCAAAGATAAGTCATGCAGAACTTGCTGCTGCATGCCAACCTAAACACACATGGGAGATTCTTCACAGCTAGCTGTGAGTCAGTAAAAGACTGAACCAGTTGTGGAAGCTCAGCGTGACATGTGTCAACAAGAACTCGACACAGCTCCCCTTAAATGACCCAGAAATCTGGCATGTTTTTGGACCTAACATTTTGACCCAGACGTTTTTTTCTGCAAATGGCCAGTGGCAGGTCCTGGTTCAACAGGCCAAGGGAGCTGACTTGCGGCCCCTTCCGTACGCAGCTGGTCTTGGAACATGTGATTCACCAGTGCATTGGTACCCCCCCAACTGGCAATGGATAAATGGAGTTCGGGACGATTGTGGTTCAATTGTTTTTCCAACTATAATTGATTAATTGTCCCACTATAGTTCTTATTTTATGGTTTATCATCAATTATAGTTTTCTTCATTTGTTGGGTCCATCATCCTCTGGGCGTGTTGCTTCTCACCAACGGAAAGTGACTCCAGAAAGGTGTCTCAAACACAATCAACATCTTCCAGGAAAACTTGGTTAGGTATAATTTATTTTTTCCTTGGTCCTATATAGGGGGTTCAATGATGAGGGGGTGCTGTGTGAGGACTTCTGCGTTGTGGCAGCTGGTTGTGATCATGGCGACCTTTGGACAATTTCTCCCAGTGCGAATGCAACCAGGCTCCGGGAAGACTTGGGCTCGACGCTTTGTTGGTTTTTGACATCGACAATTCTATGGTGATGGCTTCTTGGTAGTGCAAAAGCATTCTCCCTACCCAATGGTTTCGCTGTACACTGTCTCTGCAAATAACGTAAACACTGCTCATATGCCCGCTGCTCATTCACTTTTTGACCGATGTTTCCAGCTTGGATGCCCTGCATTGCGAGGGGAGCGGATCCAAAGTGCCTGGAAGGCAGACAACAACAGATCGAAGAAGATGCTCGGTGCCAGAGTCTTTTGAAAGTATGACCACATGACAATGTCATCTGATGATATTGATTCTTTTGCGTAACGCCAAAAGTGTTTTGCAATGGACAATCGCCGATTTTTAGGTTATTTCCCAATTAACACTTCCATTTAGATAACCGAAACATTTCCCAGCCAGCCATGTTTGATGACCCAAGGATAGCCATTCCTGCACCAAGGAATATCGAAATCTGAAAGAACTGGCCGAGCGCGGAGCTCATGTGGCCGTGATTGGTGCTGGCTTCGTTGGGGCAGCTCGGCATTAGTGGCTCAAGACCCGCATCGTTTCTGGGCTACAACGACTCGTAACAACAAGCCCGATCATATTGGATGGCTTTTCGAGGGAAATCATGGCCAAAATGGCTGATTTCAGATTGATTGGTACTTCAAATATGGTTCATTCAGGTCCCTATGACCCTATGGCCAGCGCAAGCGCCATAGGTGGAGTTTGCTGCAGAGCTGCGCTACTACTTTCCATCCCTGGAGATCAGTGTAATCAGCAGCAGCGAAGGCTGTGTGCCTTCCATGCCCAAAGGGGCACAAGACTACATCCAGAGATATTTTGATCAGCACAACATCACGAAACTTGTCAAAAGGCAAGAAATGAAGAACACATCTTGGAAGAAGAGAGTATTTTGGAGTCCCATCAGTTGTTTGTACGTTAAGATTTTGGGTTTGATTCAGGCATACTGAAAATTCTGGACCCTTCAACGGAACCTCGCTGTTGGGATTTGCTTGGTGTGACTTTGCCATGTCCTGTCGGTTGTTCTTGAATGGAATGCAGTACCCCAGCTTCAGCAATACCCCATTCATCCATTATTAATCTGACCTGCCAATGGAAAATGCAGAATAAATACATGAATTGATGAATTCTTCGTTATGATTTCATCAAAACTGGTGGTTTCTCAGCCATGTTTGATACAGTATCCAGAGGGTACCTAACCAATATAAGTAATGGTTTCTACAAGGTGGCGCCCCCCAGCTACAAGTTAGTCTATAACAATCTATAACAACCATTGAGAGAATAGATAGATCTACCATAGACCCTACTTATAAATTAGAGTTCCCCTGGGGCAAATTAAAATAGATGTGAAAAAACCACGGGTTTCCCGTTCGGAAAAAGATCTAATTTCATGGTTGCTTTTCCACATCTGTGTAAACGTTTGCAGGAGGCTATACGCCAACTTAGCTAACAAGAATCCCATTCAAATCCCATTGAATGAACATTTTGGCTGGTCAAATCCCACACTCAAATCCCATTAAAAAAGGGGCACCATCTTGGTCATTCAGGACCTATTACAAGACCACCTACTCCGAGTCCGCGGCCCAAGCTTTCTGGTCCGGCCTGGCGCGCCCCGTTCCGGCGCGGGTCTTCAAAAGCGTTGGCATGGCAGCGTAGCTCGGAGCATCCTGGGATGTGGCTCTGAAATCGGGGATCCACATCGATATAGTCTGAGTACATGGCCATTTTAATGGGGAAAGATCATGATTCACCATGAGGTTTTGGGATACCTGATGTTCACCAGCTAAAGCCACATTTGGGGTTTGGGTCAAAATCGGGGGCGCCTCAAAGTGGGATCCTGGGTTGGACATCTAGATGAAGGCGCCCAACGATGGTCAATGAACAAGGGGAACCGGCCCAAATGTCTTACACCAATGTGGTGATTATTCACTATGACACTATGACTATATCCCAGTCATACGGTTTTTGAAACCACTCCCTCCTTTCCCCAGAATTGGTTGAAAGGAGAATCTGCAGGAACCTGCGTTTGGAGGTCAAAAGCGTGGTCAAACTCCCCTCAAATCACCCCAATGGATACCAACGGTCCTTGATAATACCTATTTTGGTGGGTTAAATCAGTGATCTCCCGGATTTCCTTAGACTTGAGGCAATGCGACTTTTTGCCGAAGAGCTGTTTGACGGAGAAGGGCTATGTGAAGCTCACGCCGAGACGTGGCGAATGGCTGTTGGTTGGGCCTCTAGCTTTGGTTGGGGTTGAAATGGGTGGAAAACATCCAATGAATCTCAGAATACATAGGGTACTGTAACATACGGGAAGATACTGGAAGTAGGTTCTTTCATTTCGGTGGGATTGGGGTTGAAATGGCATGATCTTTTGGGCAACTCAATTTTACTGGGAGAGTTCACTACAGGTTTGTCTCTGCTCAAAATGCGGGGTACACCAAAATGGCAGCGTTCCATCCTGGGCGAAATATCTGGAGCTGAGGACCTTGCAGATTGCCAATGGATCTTCCCAGGAGAGCACTTGGATGACTTGCACTCAATGTGGTGAACAGTACATGCAGGTTTGCAGGTGCAGATGTGACTCCCAATTGTCCACTTCTAAGTGGCCACCAGGTGAGGCCCCCTAGGTACTGCTTTGTACCCCCCCATTAAATATAGCTAGATATAGTTTTATCCCTCATAATCCCCATAAAAATCATCAAAAATCCATAGAAATCATCGTAAACCAAGTTCCCTTTGGTTCGGAGGATGGCGCAGTTCCATTCGCGGATGGAGAGATTTTTGCCATAGGCAGTTGTGCTGGCCAGGCGAGGGGGATCCCTTGTCCAGTCGAAACAAGCTCTGGGGGAAGTGATGCTTAACTCCCAAGGTGGGAAATAAAGGGGACATGTTTCTGCAGATCTTTGCACATCTTTGCACATTTGTGCATGGCTCAATTTTTTGTGCCTGTCGGGACTGATAGATTTCGACACTACACGACATGTTGGTTGGCAGGTGCCGGGCATTGATCCTTTGCCCAAGAATTCCTTCCCAGCCGAAGAGATGGCAGCGCATGCAGCTAGAGACTCTGCATGCGACTAGATCTGTGGAGTGGAAAGCTGCAGGCACTTCTAGACACGATATGGTTCCTGATAAGCTTTCCGTAGCTTTATCAGTAGCTTCACTTCCGCACTGGTTAGTTCTTCGATAGTGTTCAACCTCCGTTTTCCCTCATTTTCCTTAAACTTATGAAGACTTTCTACGCTTTTCCACCCTTTTCCATGAGAAAGTTCCCTCACCATCCAAGGTCATGACCGGTCATGTCCAAAATTTGACCTGGACCTGAGGAAACATCCTTCGGGGAGCCAAAGGCAGAAGCTTGAAAGCCTTCACAAAGTGGCCCTGGATGGCGGGCGTGTCGGCCACCAGCCTAGGACCGGCTACGCATGTGAACGATGATTTCTGGAGGCTGATCAGGTTTCATGCGATAAGGCCAATCATATAGTAAACCCTCACTAATCTTACCGATTAAATGGGATAAGTTGTCAGATCCCCAAAAAGGTAGTTGTTGAATTTTGAGACATTGGGTGAATCCCAAGCTGCGATTCCACCAGGACCAAAGGATGGCGTGCTGCTGATGAACAGCAACGCGACGCCGCAGTCTGGCTTCGTGGCGTTGCGTGGCCGCGTGGTGGTATGGATCAAGGAACTGATCCGATGGACCAAGGTGGTACCTTGGCGGAAGGAAGGGAAGCAGATTGGGGTTGGACCCCAAAATCTTGGGGAAACTTCCAAAACCAATGTTCACAAGTCCATTGAAGAACGAAGACCTTCCTGGGCATTTGTATAGTTTTTTCTTATCATGTCTTCAATTTCTCGTCTCATTGTGTCACCATACAGAATGAGGCTGGTAACTTCTTTTGACTTCCAATCTATGTCCTTCTTCTACCAGAAGTGCCATTTTAAGTTCCAAATTTTTGAATCTTTCTGCATATTTCTGTTCTTTAAAATCCATCAGTCTATGCCCTGGCAACCGACATACGCAGAAACTGTTGGGAACCTATTGTGCTCGTGGAAAAAAAGAACCATTGAGCTTGCAATCTTTCTAGAGAAAGCAGCAAAATTCTGTTGAAGTCACTGGAATGTTGTGTCAGAATCTTCTTGATGTTCTCAACAGACCAAATGACAACTTTCCCACCAAATCTCTCTTGGACCCTACAAGGGGTCCACATCTCATTCCATGTGCTGAAGACACCGAGGATGAGTGCAGATTGGGCATCCTTGGCACGTCCGTTTGGCGTTTCGTGCATTGATTCTGCCCCGATTTGCTCAAAGCAGCAATCCTGGGCAGCGATTTGATGGAGGATTTCCTGGTGAGAGTCCTGAGATGAGCGACGATTTGAAGATCTTGGACGACCTGGAAAGAACCTGGAAGACTTTTGATGATGACGTTGGATGACAGTAGGATGGGATTAGATAGGATTGTCCCAACCTTTGCGGATCACAAGTAAGACCAAGTAAGATTGCTTTTCGCTGATGGGAGTGCAACATTTGAACCCTTTGTGCAACCTCGCCTGAGATGACCCCGTGTGGCTGGAAGGGAAAATGGAACGCGTCGCCTGTCGCCGCCACACTGGTTCTGCTGCAAGTGAATGGCCTTTGAAAAGACCATTGGTTTGAAAGGAGGCCAAAAATGGATGGTTCGATGTTGCTGGAATAAACCATTTGTAGTGTGTAGGTACCCCATCTTTGGATAAAGCCGACATCTGTCAATCCTATCTTCAAGTTGGAGTTCAGACTAAGATTCGACCTGCAATGTGAGAAACGTTGAAGGAGACCTGTAACCTGTCTGAGGTTGGTTCCGAACTCGTCGGATGGCTGTCAGAAGAGGTGCTGTTGGCATCACCTCCATTTACCCTCTAGTAATTAAACATGGCAACGGGCAATCCCCGATTTCTTTTTCCCAGTAGCATGTCCATCTGGGATTTCCCAGCTAGTGATATTTGAGGCCACCGGAGGGCATCTTGGTGGATTTATCTACAAGCTATAGTCATTTTTGAAAATTAATCGAAAGAACTGGCTATGACTGGTGAGTCTTCACATCTTCTCACATGATCTCACATTGATCTCACATCATCTTCATCAACTATCTCAGACGATCTCCATTTCCAGGTGTTGAGACGCGCCAGCTTTGGTAAATGGGACTGGGTGGCAGAGACGTTGGACGCCGGGCACTCGGAAGTCTTCATATATCCCTTAGGAAGATTTGATTTCATCAATCGGACCAAAACTTGCGACCCTCATCTTGATCCTTATTACCTTTCTTATTTTCATGTTCACCTTTCTTTTCTATTCTTATCTTTGTTCTTGTCAGCTTTGACAGTGGACGTTGCCACTTTTTGAGGCCATGGGTCCATCGGAAGTTCTGGAAGTGGGTGAGAGCTGCTGTGACGAAGCGGGCAGAAGCGTCTTGGTGCCTTGGCGAAGAGGGCGCGGCTGCTGGACATGGACTTCAAAGGGGGCGAAATTGGCCGTTGAAGGGACAGATGCAGCGCTCGAAATCTCCATCAAAGGATATCAAAGGTGTATAATGGGGTATTATAATGTATTATATATTTATACGTATACATATTATGATACACACTCGTACTTTGTACATCTTAATACAAACTTCCCTCTGCGAAAGTACAACCCTGCAGCGCGAAAGCTGCGCGAAAGGTCCGCGAAGATCACACGAATTGAAAACGACGTGAAAGCTCCGCGAAAGCAAACTGTGAAGAATCAGCTTTGACGGAAAAAAGCACCCCGAAAGTGAAACTTGATAAAGTCACAGTCGCGAAAGCAAAAACCTGAGCCGCAGAAGATGTGCAAAAGCTTCGCGAAGGCTTCTCAGGATTACAAAGTCACGGCATGAGTGCTCAGATAGAAAAGATCAGAAGTTTTAAGCTCCGGAAGAATATGACCTGGGTGTTCCTGGATTGTTCGATATCCAAAAGCAATGACCTGCAGCTCAGGAGTATGCGGCCATGAGCGTCGTAGCGGAGCCGAAAGCTTCCAAGGCCCTCATGGCATCATTGAATCCAAAGCCATGGAGGATATGGAGGATCTTTGAAAGAAATGCATCAGGAAAATCACATCAAATCACCAGGATATACATGTGATATCTTGTTGATCGCCATGATTTTTGTGTGTTTTTTCCAGCTTTTGGGTGCGAAGGATTGGGATTTCCCTGGAAGTTGGGCCAGGTACTCCATCGCCTGCTTGATGTGGGCATTGCATTCCGGGCAGACCAGGTCGGGCGCTGGAGGTGATTGTGATTTTGAATATGGACTTTGAACATGGATTTTTTCAAATGTTGTTTTGGTATATCTATTATATGTGTGAAGAAACACTGCTGCAATTTGCATGGTTCTTGGTAATTTGATCCAGCCTGTGAAGAGTATTGCCTTTCAAAATCTTTTCATTGATGCATCATTTTGGCGGAGCTCTCCTAGAGTCTGATGATTTGGATGGCTGAAGACGGTCGAGATCTTCCGGTTCTGCAAATTTGGGCCGAAGACCATCTCAAATCGCCCCATCCAAAGGGAGCCATTCTTTAGACACTAAACCTGATCATCACGGAACAAACATCCATAAGAGGCTGTGTTAAGTGTGTTCATTGGTCCATGAAAAATGAAATCTGGATCTGACCACCAAACAGGAAGAGCTCACGGCACTGCACTATGCAGCGTTTGCTGGATCTGAAGAAGCAGTCCAAGCTTCAGTTGGGAAGTTGATTGGAGATCAGCACCAGCAAAAATTGGGGACCTTCAGGACCCGTTTTCCTTGGGCACGGCTCAAACGTGGGATCATTTCCCGGTGGAACCAGGAGATAAGCTTCATTTCTGCGGGTCAAGAATCATTCGGAGCCATAGTCATTTCAGGGTTGATTTGATTGGTAAACATTGCCCAATGCCGTCCATTAAAGTAGTTGATCAAATGGCAACTAAAAGCTGTGTGAGTAGGGTGACACGGTGCCAGGGTGACACAGATCTTGGGGTGTTTCATGGTCTTTTTCAATCGGGAAACACGCCATTGGGTGGACCCAACACCATCCAATTTGGACATTTTGATACCATCTCTCCCGAAATTGTGCGAAGGCTTATTCAAGGGTTTACCACATTAAAGATCATAGATGGATCATAGGGAAGTTTGTTGATCTTATTTTATTCATGTTTTATTCATGTTTTTTCGCTTCCCAAGGGAGCCAACCAACGTCCCGACATCCCAAGGTCGGCACATTGCTGACCGCCCGGGCTTCGGTGGATGCATTGGCACAGAGGGGTCTGGACGGCTCAGATCTGCGGGTGTTCAACATGGAGGTTTCTTCAGGGGATCCCCCAATAGCTGGATGGTTAAAAACTGTTAAACATGGAAAATCCCAAACTAAAATGGATGATTTGGGGGTACCCCCATGACTTAGGAAACCTCCATATGAATAGGGGATGGGACTATGTGGATGTTGACCATAGATGATGTTCATTTCATGGTGCTTCATTTTATTCGTCCTCCAGTCGCACAACGTTGGGGCGATGTACATCAGTAGATCCGTAGTGGAGCTACATTACGTGCTGAAGATGAAAATGATGGTTAGTATAGGGAAGCATCCGAGAATTACCGAACTATTCAGATGGTGAACTCAACACTAGCCAGGACATGTGGATGTTGAGGACCCCCCCAAACAACAATTTTGAGAGCTAAACAAGAGAAGAGTTCTTCAGTGGTGATGTATCTAAAGACATAGCCCTACAGTTCGAGGATCAACATTTGGATTGTTCCGCTGTGGTTGAACCAATGGTGAGGAAACATATGCCCACAATCGTCCACGTTATGCTGATTTTAGATAAGCAAAGGATGCACCGTACCCGTCGATGTGGAAGAAAACTGAGTTCCTGACACAGCTGGTGGAATCAGGTTGCAGGCTTTGGAAAAGGTCTGAGACTGGTTCAACAAAGACCGTTGAGATGTTCTTGGGCATTGACCCACAGCCATAGATCAACTATATCTATATAATTCTATATATATATATATATGTATACATATATCTATATACATGATACGCAGTTCCATCTTCACAAATTCAATCCGTATTTTGCAGTTGAAATTTCATCCCAACAACAGCCATTCCTGCACCCCAAGCGGACGCCCAGGAATCACACCTTTGATGCTCGCTGCGTGGGGGACTCGACTGGGGTAGCTGTCCTCTTGAGCGGAGATAAACCGTCTCGTCAGTTGAGAATAGACATGTCGGGAAAACTCCCAAATCTGATCGTTAGTCATCCTTCATCATGGCAATCAACCAAGGGAATTTTGGGATTAACCCAATTGGAATCTTCTGGACATATTTTGATATTTGTTTCAAGCAAGTACACGCTCCAAACTTCGCTACTTCGATATTGGAAACAAACACAATCAGTGGTTTTGCACAATAACATGTTGGTTGCGTTGATACCAAACACATCCAAACACATCCAAACACGTCCAAACACATCCAAACACATCCAGACATCTGTGGTTTTTCAAGGCCAAAAAAATGTTGATCCCCTCGGTACATGGCTCCCATGGCCAGGCTTACTGGAAGCTTGGGCTGTTCTCGTCGCCTGCTGGCCGCTGGTGCGGATGCGTCCTTGACGGACGATCACGGTTTGGGCCCAGCTGGGGGTGCAGGGATGGGTCACAACATGGTCAAACTTTGCGGACCAATAGAGGCACGAAGGCTGGTCATAAGATTGGTCTCAAACTTCAAGTATCCAAAACAATTTGGGGGGCGATACTTTCCACTGAAGACGATGAGAAGTAACGCCGGAAGCCAGATGCTGGACCGTTCAGTGAATCCGGGCTCAACAGCTGTTGAAATCTTTGCACCGAAGGTCAGACCGCTGCGATGTGGGTCTGTTGCAAGCTCAGGGGATTTCTGAGGGATTCTGAGGGTTGTGGTTTTTGCCAGGATGAAGCGCGGGAAGCTCTAAGCCCTGCGCCCAACTTAATTTGGGGATATTCACCTTCAATAGTGGGGATTTCGCCCTAACAAATGGGGATGCAATCAAACATATTGGGTGTTAGTCCATAGCAACCCCCAAAAGAGATCAAAAACTAAATCATCACTACAACTTAGAAAAGTATAATCCTTCTAAAACTTTGATTATTTACTTTTCGATCTTTTTGGGGGTTACTATACCCGTTTATTTCTTCGAAACATGATCAGTTTGGATCCATCCCCAGTTCTACCGCAACCGGAGACAGGTCTGGGCTGCGGAGAACCACCCTCCAGAAGTGGCAACGGAGCTCAAAGGGCTGGAGAGTGGGACAAGATGAGGACAGATGGGATGATAACAATCATTTTCGGAATATAGTGGTGTAATTATACAAAATATATAATATATGATATAATATGATATCATAGATATATCCGGTATGCATTCTACAGTATACGTAATTACGCATTGTACACATGCATAATATGTATAAGGTGGATATAACGGGAGATGAAGAGCCACCCCATCCGATCCGATCCGAGGTCGACAAAGGTTGCTGAACAACGGGCCCGGAATCCTAGGATTCTGGTATCCGTTTCCCTTGGAGAATGGGGCACCGGAGAGCATGAGTGCGACATCACATTGTGAATGTTAAGTGTATACATACAGTATAGTAACAATATGTATGAAAACTTATGTAGCAATAGTATAGTAGATTGTATATCTATAATACAGTATAGATATTAAATATCCCCATTGTCTTCCCATTGCATTCCCCTCAAAAAATCCCCATGAGATTTCCGGTGGAATTGCCAGGCCAGAAGAGTTCAAAGCCATGATGGGCATCAGACACTTGGACTTTTTGGATAGGTTGCCCTGGGCCAAAATTAGGATTCCAACACCATTTATAGGGGGTGATAAGCATCAAAGATCTGGGGATGTAGTTGATAATTGATAAATGATGGTTGATTGGTTATGCAAAATGGGGTTTATACGAACTGTTTTTTCTCAGAGACGATCCTAGCCAACAATGGGGATATGTGTACCCACCTGTGTAATGGGATGGGATAGGGGCATGGCTCATGTGTGAATGTGGGATCGAGGGAGTTCAGACCCCCTCGATTGGGCGGCAATTGGGTGGTCTATGATGAGCTATTTACATATTAGTCATTGGATTGGTTAATGGGGAAATTTACAGGAAACCCCTATATTTGATGGGAAAATCCATGGTTTCCTGTAAATTTTCCCATTAACGAATCCATTGAATTAGTGTTGGACAAACATTTAGATTTTGCTCAAATGTATTTTGACTTGGTCGTGTAATTCCATAGCTGAGGCCCAGGCAACCCAGTGGCTTCCCTGCTTAAACAACATGCAGTTGTTGCATATCCCCCATCCTTCTTGCTCCACACCATTATCATGGCGTGTTGTTTCCGCAAGTCTCCCAAGGTTTTTTAGGTCAATGCGAATTTCCGACGGTTCTTACTTGTGCATCTTCATTTTGATCAGTCAGATCCAATTCTTAGCACTCGACTCTGATGGGTCAAATCTCTATTTTTTGCTTTTTGTGTATTCCCCATCATTTAACATAAGATCCGGCATGTTGTTGTTGTTGTTGTTGTTGTTGTGGTTGTTGTTGTTGTTGTTGTTGTTGTTGTAAAAAAAAAACAAGGACCCCGTACCTCTACATAACCCCCTTTTTGTCTCTACCCAGCATATACTAGGAACAACAACTGGGACCCCGTTTGTTGTTATTTACCCCCCCCTCACAGCAACAGCATCAGTTTGGCGCCTCTGGTGGTCCGTTTTGATGCGTGTGTTTGTGGGAATGTGTGAAGGTGTGTGTGTGTGTGTCTGTGTGTATGTGCGCGGCTATGAGGACTTAACCGACTATGACTTGTGAATCGCATGAAGAGGCACAGCAGTAGAACTAGTAGAATACCTTGAACGCATGCGAAGAGAGTATAGCCTATGCCACAACAACACGATGAGATTACTGTGCTGTACATGAAGATTCGATGCAAGGCTACCTTTGTCAAGCCGCCTAAGATTTCGTGCTTCCATGCACTCCTCCGAAGATGAAATGAAGATCATCAGTAGTTATATAGCGCGTGTAAATGTAATACTAACACGTCCATCCACGAATGCATCCACTTCAGTATATACATTTTGTATCTATGCAGTACTACTGCAGTACTTCCCGGAAGATTGCAAAGTCCTCGAACGGACCGATGGCCCATCTGCAGGACCCCTGCCTGCTGCCCGCCGCCAACGGCAAACAGGCTTCCCTCCCACCTGACGAGCACAAAGCCGTCCGGTGGGGGAGGGTGGCAAAGAGCAACAGAAGCGGCGCAGAAAAGAAACCGATTTTTGCCAACAGGGTTCCAGAAAGGGTCACGAAGTTCTAGTTTACTTCCTTGTGGTTGCAAAAGCCAGTAACACAGAGGAGATTGGAAGGTATGTCGCAGGATTGTTCGTTAACCAGGTTCCCAATTTTGTTCCCCTGGCTACTTTCTCTGAACGTTCTACAAGAACAATCCTCGGACATAAGTTTCAATCTTTTAAAGCCTGCTTTTTTTTCGGAAGGGTGTTTTACCAAGGGCCACAGGGGTTCAAAGGGCTCAACGGGGTCCAAGGGTTCAAAGGGGTCAAAAGGGGTGAAAGGGGTCAAAGGGTCAAAGGAGGTACAAGCTCCAGGGTCCTGTCATAATCGCCCGTTCTGCAGTCTTGTTGTACTGAGACGCGCGCCAGCTCTGTCACAAGTGTGCTGCGGAAGGGCAGTTTGGAGGCGGAACCAGACTGCTCACGTCCCACAGCCCTGGCGAAGAAGCGCCGAGATCAGCCGAGGCCAGGGCCAAGGGCTAGACACGGCGAAGGCCAGGGCAGACTTTGCATCACTCCTGCGCGCTCTGAAGCCAAGCCAAACTTTGTGTCATGAGGCTGCAGCACACAGGAAAGCCGAAGAACGCCAAAGGAAGACACAAGAGAACAAAGAAAAAGAAGCGGTCAAGGGGTTTTGTTCCTTGAAGTTGTTTGCCTTGGTATACAACTTGTTTTCTTTGGTTCGCAAGATCGGGGTTAAGTATTTCAGTAGTCTTCGATACTGTTCCATATTCATGATTCCTAGACAGGCACCGATGCCGGGCGGTGTACGTGGGCACTACTGTCCGCGTGCTGCAAGCGCGCACCCTGGGCCTGGAAAGGCGTAGCGGGCCCAGTCGGAAGAGCGTAAAGGATGCCCCGGAGGACAGCGTAAAGGACCCGAAAGGTGGAAAGAAAGGGTTGCGCAGAAGGTTCTTTCAGGTGGATGGATCTTCATGAAGTGTGCAACGAGTGCTACGGCTCCACGTTGCAATGTAATTCCCCTTTGTCAGTGCAGTAAGTGGATATTTCTCACTGCCCTTTGGCGCCCCGACGGCGCTTCGCTTGCTTGGTCAGTACGGAGTGTTTTGTTTGGGAAAAGTTGCTGTTCAGTGGGTAAGTTGTGGAGTAGCGGAGTGGTTGCCACTTTCTTACTTTTGTTGCGAAGTTCAGTGAAGAAAAAGGGCTAAAGTTGTCAAACTTTAATGCGCAAAGAAGACAGGCATCTTTGCTACTCATCGGCCAGGCCGCTTCTTCAGCAGTGGTCTGCCCATATCTTGCATGTCTTGCAAGATCCAAGATGATAGTGCAAAAGCGGCCAAAACGGGGCAGGAAACCCTCAAAAAAGCACCCACCAACCAAAAAAACCAAATCCAAACAAAACATGTTGCCCAAAACGATTGGAACACCAAGAGCGGCCCTATAGCAGCACCAAAGGATCCCCAAAGTAAACTAGTTGTTGTTATTTCACGGGGCCCCAGTCTTTGCCGTTGTTGTTGTTGTTGTTGTTGTTGTTGTTGTTGTTGTTGTTGTTGACGACGTTGGCCAGTAGGCCCTATCATTGATGGTCATCTCTCCATCATTCATGTTTTCCAACTTCATCCCTAGATTTTCCTCTTCAAAACACACCAAGATCAACTGAACAGTTGTTTCGTCCCAATTTTCCATATTGAAAAATCCACATATTTCTCATGTTCTTCAGATTTCTTGTTTGCACCATGTTGAATGCACAATTTTCTCCCAGCTTCAACTGCTTAATATCCACATTTTTCCCCACCTTTAGCACCGCCACCACCGGAGGCAACGGCCTGCATGAAGCCTTAGACCGTCGGAGGGCGTGCGGATGCCTGGGGACACCTGGTCGTGGGATAATTCAATGGATGGATGGATGGATGGATGGCCCACCATGATCCACTGGCTTGTTGGGCCTGCTGGCTTCAAAATTTCTACAAATTGCAGGTCAATCATGGTAAAAATCCGTACATTTTGCAGGGAAACCCGCAGTTTTTTTGGAATCAGTTTTGTTGGGTGAGTGGTGGGAAAGATCGGAATAGAAGCGGCCAGAGGAGCAATGAAGATGTGTGAAAGGCCTTGCAAATGCCAAACTCTAGAATTGCTCTGAAAAGGCAAGATGATGAAATACTGGTTGCTGGCACTGTGTGCTCCCAAATTGCAGTCTCCGCTATAATCATCATGGCCATCAACATCCCCCACCACAACCACAACCAGAATCATGGTATATAACCAGATTGAAAACCAAAACTATCCTCATATCCTCAACGGCATTCAACACTAGGCACAAACAGAATCATTCAACACTAGGCACAAACAGAATGTCATAAAACCATACGAAATCCCAGTTCATCAATTCGGGCCCCCCCAAATAGTGTGGATGTTTTATCCAATTTCATAGTGGTCTTTACTTATATCATATTAAATATATCCCATATCCCACTCTATCTCCCATTCTATACCCATTGTATATCCATTCTATATTCATCATGTATCCATGATGTATTCTATATCCATTACAGATATATATATATATATAATATTATATATATACACTATACTTATTAGATTTATATATGTATACATACACATATACATTCATATAGATGTCCATTTGTATCCTTGAAAGGGTCTCCCGTAGATATCTCCAGCTGCGGGCCAGGAGGGGTGTGGCCGAGCCTTGGGGCGGACCTGACCGCCGCGAGCTGCTGGGAGAACTGGTACGGTGCACCCAATGGGGATCCATGGGGGACGAGTGGCTCAGTAGTTGATGATGGTTGGGGTTGTATGAGGAACCGACAAATTAGCGGAAGACTAAAGTAATAGGGAGTGGACTTGGGATGTTCAAATTTGTGCGAAAACCTTCACAACCGATAGGGGACCACCCACTTTGGCCATGCCATGTCCATTGCGGGCAGTAAGTAATTTTGTCCGCCACAAAAAAAAACAATATATATATATATATATAGATCATGGGAATATACGGGATGTAGAACGCAGAATACGATCTTTGGGTCTGTTCAAACATGGGATACACTCCCCCAAAACCGCTGTTGGTTGCTGATTTTGACCGATTTTTTTGCATCTTTCCGATGGCAATTCCAGTAGAGAAATGATGATGAAGCATCAGAGATTGATGGTTGATTGATGATTGTGACCTTTTTTGTGGGGAGATATGCGAACACCATCAACAGATTGGGATTTGAAACGCACCAACAAAGTGGGAGGATTCGGATTCTCACCTGCAAGACTTGAGGATTAGAAGCCATGAACTGGGATGCCTGTTGAGGGGAGACTAGCAGAAATTTGGATGTGCACACCTATCATACCTCCTTGCATTTGCATGTCCATATGACACATCCATCATATGTATATCATTGTATATCTAGATCCATAACTATATGTTTATACACCTCGATCTCGATCTTATATCTATATCCGTCTATGTCCATTTCCACAAAATCTTTCCGTCCGACATCCCCAAATATTCACAGGACCCACCTTTTTGTCTGGGTGTGAAAGCCATGTTTCAAATTGCGCTTGAACCTTAAACCAATCCATTTCCTGCAGCTATATATATATATACATATATATATATATTATAGATATGAATACATACACATACTCATACTCATACGCATACTCATACTCATACTCATACTCATACTCATACACATACACATACACAACACATACACATACAAATAGAGGCTATATATGTATATATAGATAATGACATAATTTCTAATGTCATTGTGTAAGCTATATCGGCTATATCCATCTCTGTATCTATGCGCAAATATGGGTTTGAAAGTAGGCTACCTCACTCCATTCATCATTACCATTATCCCTGCAAAAATGACCATTTATGGACACAGCCATTACCCACAATTGTTGGTGATGTGCCCTTCCATCCCCATGAAATGCCATCAAATTCAATCTTACATCTCAAAAAAAAAAACACCCATCATAACAAATCCCAGAAAGTACCTTGAAGTACCTTGAAGAATCTCTCTTTCAAAAGATCCACGGCACCCAGGTGGATCGCCTCTGTAGCTGCTTCGAAGCGGCTTCCCCGCGCTCCCCCAAGGGTTCGCCCACGCGCGCGGCGGTCACGGAGCGATGGTTGCACCTTGGCGCTGTCGCGGAGCGTCATGGTGTCCCCACCGGTGGAAGAGGTACCCCAAGCAGTTTAGGATAGGTAAGAATCAGTTTAGGTTTAACCCAAGTAGCCTAAGTAGTCCCTTCCAAGAAGGTTTCTTCCCTGCGCAGAGTAGTTTTTACCCCAAGGCCCAAGTATATAGTTTAGGTTTTTTTGTAACTACCAGAAAGGATGAGAAAGCAAATTTGTATTTTGAAGGCGCTGATAACATCTGAGAAATTTCAGGATTTGATAGTTGACTAGATCTGTTTGGAGGGTTGTGATCAGTGATGGGTGAAACTTGAGAGTGATTTGAAGACTGATCGATCGATGGACATCGATATCTAGGTCCATCTATATAGGTTCTAAGTAAATTAATGATTCAAGATCGGTCGAACAGATTATCATGAATTTATGATGATACTTTTTCCAACTGGCATGCTTGGGATACCATATCCATATTCTGAAGTTGATCAGAGGTCTTGTGGCACTGGTGTATGAGAATGGACGGTGAAAGAAATTGTTGGGCCTTTTGCGATCCAAACTCCACCGTGCAAACGATGGACACAAGATTGGAGTGCTCCATAGTTCACCTCGAGAAAAGATATGACAATGATCAAACAATGTCACGTGAAAATTGGCTCGCCAGTTTTGAGGAAAGTAAATCAACAGTGGAGAGCCAGTGGGCAAATATCTTCCTAAAATGTCAGACCACTGACCTTTTTATGAGCCCTCCACCTGGCAAAAAAATCAGCCACTCAGTTGCTCAACTGAGGCCGCTCTTGAGGGAAGCTTCCAAGCCGGGCCCGGTTCGTCGGGGGGCTAAGTAGCGGAGGTTCCAGTGCTTCCAGTCGGTTTAAAGGGACAGTTTCCCAGGACTTGCTGGTCAAAATCATGTGTTCTCCCATTCCCAGACTTGGTTGAAGGGAAAATCTGCAGGAAACCCCTCTAGTTAGGGGTAAAAACTATGGTTTCCTCTAAAGTTTCCCCCTGAAATCCAACCATTGACCCATGGTTTCCTTTCCCAAAAAACACCTTCAGCCCATGGTCCTAGGCTGTGGCTGCTTCGCCGAAGTCTACGCTCGGCTCAGACGGAGTCAAGGCGGAACCACATCAGCAGGGGGTGAGGAGGACCTTTTTCCAAGGGAAAAGGAGTTCCATGAGGATTACAAATGAAACATGTGGATTTTTGATGGGGATATAGAGTGGGAATTTGGAATTTGATGGAGATGTAGGCAACAATATGATGGGTCTGTAAAAAAAACATGCGATATAGCCTTAGCCGGGGGTACCTTCTATTTTCAAATCCATATGGGGATGTGTAGCTTTGGGACATTGTGGGACCATCTTTTGGCCAATGGACGCCCCTATTTACTGCACCAGCTATTGGTCTGAAGAATGGCGGGTACGAATTGGGTGGTGAACTTCTCCTTTTCCTGAGGTTTATATAATCCTCATTTTCTGTCATCAAACCTCCATTTTTCTTGGAGCCAGGTCTCCACATACCTCTGCTCGGCGCCATCCTGCGCAATGCGATCGATCAGGGCCGCAACTGGGGGGTTCGCTTCCTCAGAGGGTGGTCCTGACGCGCCGAGTTGCCGGGCCTAGTTGTCCTCTTGTCTGCTAAATATTTGCTATCAATAGCATGTAGATATGCAATGATATACATGTAATATATATATATAACGTATTTATCTAGCTACATGTCACAAATAGAAAATGATGGATTTCCATATAAATCTACCCCCGATGGTCATTTTTTGATACCACATCGTCTCATGACTCAACGGGGGTCTGAGGAGCAGCTGTGTTTGATGCTTCTCCGAGAAGCAGGGGAACTTCCGGCTACTTCGGCTGAGAGGGGCGGCGGAAAGACAAGCTGCAGGAGAAAATGATGATGTTCAATGGGGTTTCAGAGGATCTAACGGGGATTTATTGTGATTTAATAGGGATTTATGGGATTTAAGTGGAATTTAATGGTGTTTAAGCAGGATTTAATTGGGATTTACTAGGAGATACTTGGGATTTGATGGGCTATAGCCAACCATTGAGGGACTTAACCAACGACAGGTCGATTGGTGTTAACCTTGGACAATTGCGGGAAAGTTATTGGATAGTTGTGGGATAGATCATGGGAAGTTGTAAGACTTGGTCGATGATTAGCTATTATCATTTCCAAAGGGAAATAATCGGAATACAAAAGGGATAAGTGACGACCAATATGACAGCAGTCATTTAATGGGCGGGGAGTTAACCATCATTCCCAAGGATTTTAACCATCGAAATCATATGGTTGATGAGTTATTTGTGAACCTACCCCTCTTATGTTGGGGATTATAATGATTCACGAACTGGGAACCCCCATTCTCACCAACCATTAAAAGTATAGCTCCATAAAGGTTTTTGACATTCACATTATCAGCAATTCCCAAAATTGCTGGTTGAGTGTGAGCTTTTCGTTTTAGGTGTTTTGCTAGATAGGAATCATGATCTTCATTCCTATCAATGCAAAAAGCAGATCGAGGTGTGAGTCGACGTCACGAAGCATCCTGAGGTTCTTCCATTCATCTGGGGGGTTCCTAAAATGGGGGTACCCAAAAATGGATGACGTTTATGTCATGGAAAATCCCAAACATTTCAATGGATGATTTGGGGGTACCCCTATGACTTAGGAAACCTTCAATCTCATGAATTCCTGGCGTCCCCAAATTCTGCGTAGCCAATTTAGCCATGAACATTAACCTCTGAGGTCACTGGCCGACTTCCCGACGGAAAGTCCATCGTTGAAAAGGCCGGGCAGCAATGGACCGATCAGCAACGGAAGGGGCGCGCGGAAGGGCCGAAATCTGATTAGTTCGCTCGAGCATCTGATTTTGCCATTATATGCAAAAACGTCCTTCTATGGGTTTAAACGAACATTTACACTCTATATTTTGATGATCAAATCCATGGATTTCCGGTATTTATTCCCTTAAAGCGATTGATTGATTCCTTATCCACGACCTTTTTGCAGGCGTTGGATCTGAATTGGGATGAAGTGGCGCTGATGCTCTTCGCCTTTGCCTCAGCCAATGGTGGGGCAGTTTCAGCAGACCAGGGGCCCCAGCAAATGGCTAGGGGTTGCTTCAAAATAGTGAGACGTTACAAAAAGATGGGTACCCACCCGATAAATAACCTGGGGGTTTACTAATCCAGGGTGAACATTGTGCAATGAACACATCCATTCCGTGCCTCGAAAATGGATGGTCAGGAAGAGTCGAAGACTAGAAATGACAGATTTTGGCACATTTGCACAGATTTCGTGAGGCTCCCCAGTTGTAAGTTGGTTTACACACCCACACACAGCATCAACTATAGTTATATCCCCCATAAACCATAGTAAACCAAGTTATAAGTCAGCTTAGCTATCAAACAGATACCTCACCTTGTAAGGCTCTTGGTGAAAGTCCCACCCAGCCTGACCACAAGGACCGCGGCGCTTCGCTGGACAGCGATCTGGTCGCTCAAGCACGCGCATTGCGTGCAGCGGTGGAGGGCCAGGGGGCCCCAGCGGGTCGTCCACGTCGTCCCAGAGATGGGTTTCAATCCCATACATTGAACCATGGTTGATATTGGGGGTCTTCAATATTATCAATATGATATGATGTGGCTGATATCATGATGTGTTTGGGAAGGTCACTGCCGGATTCAACGATGAAAAATTGGGAGGTTCCCCCCAGTGATGTCCTCTGCTGAGGCGGACACCGGGAGTTGGCCAAGCGATTAGTGGGTCCAGCCGGCTGAGTTTTCCATGCGTCTGATCATTGGGGATTTAGCCCTGCCATTGTGGCCATTGTGGCTATTAGAAAATGGTGAAACATGGTGAAAGCTGAGGATTTACCATTAGACTCACTTTTTTTCCCTCAACATTTTCAGGTACCTAACCCACATAAAAATACTCACAGATGATGAGGAACCCCTGGATGATTTCAACGCTGTTCCCTGATGTCATCATGCCAAAAACGGAGGAGTTCACCCCAATGATATCCCCCATTATCTTGCCATTGAATGCTGAACAACCATGGATTTTAGTGTATCTTGATATATATATATATACATACATATACATATACATATTATATACACACACATATTATACACATATTTGTGCATAATTAGATAGATTGCAAAGGGTGCAATTTTCGCAATTGTTTTTTGAGATAAAACCTTGTCAAATCTATTCAATATATTTTCCAACTTTGATGAATGTCCAAACTTCCAGGGCAGATGGCCGAAGATCGTGATGCGTGGCTGAGACCGGCAGCGCCGGAGGTCAGCAGACGAGATGAAGATGCTGGATATGTTTTCAATCAATTGGTTCAAGACCTATCCATATTTGGGGGAATGCTCACTGAAATGATAGATTCATCCATTTCCATCATAACTACCATATGAATGGGCAGATTAACTTCCATGTTTTTCCAGCTACACAGTTACACAATTGTTATTTGATGTTTTCACAGCAGGGCACCATGGTTTTGACCCACAGCCATCTATGGTTCAAAGGCTTTGCATTTTGATGCCTTGGAGTTTTGAGCAGTTTGATGTTGAACATCTGTGAAGATCTGAGCAGCTGGAATTTGAGTTTCAGAAGGATGAAGGAAACCACTGCGCCAGGCTGAAGGTCTGGCGGAATGCCCAGTTTGCTTCAGAGCTCTTTGCCATGGCCTCAGTAGTTTGTTCTGCAGATGTGGGGATCGGGAAATCCCAGAAGCCGAAAAACACTGGAAGAAAACCAGAATCCACAGGGAAAACCAAGAGTTTAAGCCATTTCTGGATTTTTTTTTCAGCCATTTGTTGCTGAACACATCCCCTTGCAGAGGTGTGGGCCACTGTCCCCAAGCCTTTCCGTGAGACCCCCTGATTTCATGTGGAGACGACATCACCTCAGGCGAAGGTGGTCCAGCGGTGCTCTTCGATACCAACGGGCGTCACTTGGATGAGCAGGTTTAGGGATGGAGAAGGAGAAACAATCATGAATGTTATATATATATATATGTATGTATGTATATACTCGTAGTCAACATGTTCCAGTGGAATTCAAAACTACCAACTCAACATCAACCCACAAATTAGTACAGGAACCCTTGTCGCCAGGATTGGATCGAATAGAATAGATGCGTAGATCTTCCATAGGAATCTTGTGCCGATGCTGTATTGCATTTCCATGTTCACCTACACAACTTGCCTCATACCGCATCCTCTGACCATCTCGTTTCGGGCAATGTGGTTTCGGTGGAGTCTGTGTGGACAATGTTGAACCATGTTGAAACCACACATGGTTTAAGTGAGACATGTTTTGCCGGGGACATTCTAGTGGATGACAATGGATGCGAATGGAGTGCACAAAGATCGAACATGCTGAACGAAGCCACGCATCACGCCTGAGAGAAGGATTTGGCTCGGATTTTTCAAAGGTAGATATCAAATGAAATCAATCACAATTTCGCATTTCGAGAAGTCCCATGCTTCGAGTAACGGTAGCTTTGCCAAGTGGCCAAAGTGAAAGCCTTTTGCTTGCAGAGTCCTCTGAAATAGGAGACCTGAGAAATCTGGCCCAGAAGACATTTCAACAAGGCTGTTTGCGGCTTGTCACTACAGAAGGGCGTGTCCTAAGTGACCTCACAGAATCCTTGCAGGCTGCAGGAATTCAAGAGGGAGACCACCTCACAGCTATCGTGCAACCAACGAAGGTCGCGGCATCCAGCAGAGCTTTTGCCTTGTGCTGCGGGGACAAAACCGTCACCTGGGGTGACCCGCTTTGTGGCGGGGACAGCTCTGAAGTCCAACATCAGCTCAAGAAGGTGCAGCATCTTAAGGCCACTGAGGGGGCCTTTGCTGCGATCCTTGCGGATGGATCGGTTGTTTCATGGGGAGACCTCGATGATGACATTGATATGTCTGAGCTCCACGACCGACTCCAAAAAGTGCAGCAGCTTCAAGTCACAAATTCGGCCTTCGCCGCAGTCCTGGAAGACGGATCGGTCGCCACATGGGACGATGCGGATGCTGGTGGTGACAGTTCTTTCGTTCAAGATCGGCTCCGAAATGTCAAGCAGATTCAGGCGACGTCGGAGGCATTTGCAGCAATCCTGGCTGATGGGTCCGTTGTTACCTGGGGCACTCCAGATTTTGGCGGGGACAGCTCCAACGTCCAAAGTCAGCTCAAGAACGTGCAGCAGATTCAAGCTACATCTGCCGCATTTGCAGCTATCCTTGCTGATGGATCACTTGTTGCGTGGGGCCATCCCAAGGCCGGCGGTGATAGCTCTCAAGTGCAAAGCCAGCTCAAGAATGTGCAACAGGTTCAGGCCACATCCAGAGCATTTGCTGCGATCTTGGCTGATGGATCTGTCATTACATGGGGCCATCCGCATCATGGTGGTGACAGCTCTGAAGTCCACGAGCAGCTCAAGAATGTGCAGCAGGTTCAGGCGTCTGATTCTGCATTTGCTGCGATCCTGGCAGATGGATCGGTTGTGTCGTGGGGCAATCCAGACCACTGTTGTGACGGCTCTGCAGTTCACGAGCAGCTGAGGAACGTGCAGCAGATCCAGGCCACGAGTTCTGCATTTGCGGCGATCTTGGATGATGGATCTGTTATTTCCTGGGGCGATTTAGGCAGCGGTGGTGACAGCTCGGACGTCCAAAGCCAGCTCAAGAAAGTGCAGCAAATTCAGGCCACAACGAGAGCATTTGCAGCCATGCTTGCTGATGGATCCCTTGTTACGTGGGGCGATCCAAAGTCCGGCGGTGATAGCTCTCAAGTGCAAGATCAGCTCAGGAATGTGCAACAGGTTCAGGCCACGGCAAGAGCATTTGCTGCGATTATGGCTGATGGATCAGTTGCCACTTGGGGCGATCCTCAGTTTGGTGGTGACAGCTCTGAAGTCCAAGATCAGCTAACAAAGTTGTAGCGAGCTGGACTCGATGTCATTTGCTGGGAAACAAATTGTCCTAGCTGAAGGCAAAAAAGAGGCAGACACAGAACTTGGGTATGTGGTGTCAGAATCAAACCCGTGAACAATACCACATGAACTACTCGAGACTCGAGACTGTTGTACCAGCTCTGGGTCTGCTTGGCACGGCTTGGCTGTGTAGGACCACGTTGGGAACGCTAGAACCACGTTCAAAAACGGTTGATTTAGGGGTTCTAGCAGTTGAGACGTGACATATCTTGATAGGATTTTGATAGCCCAAGATTATAACGCTCTTCCGATTTCAGATCCCCACCTTCTGCGGCTCCAAACATACCCAGGCAGTCCCAAACAGAACTCCGGCTATATCCGGCATCCACAATGCAATTTCCCCCCAAATGGGCCAAGTGGATCCAAGTGGGATATTGGATGTGAACCACCATCTCAGCATATCTCAGCGGTCACCCATACACCATCATCATCCATCATCTACCTCAGGTCGGGTATGTGGGCATTTCCTCTGCGCTGCCTGTGCCACCGAGCTGGCTTCGCAATCCACGAACCCCCGCTGCCCCGTGTGTCGCCAGCAGTTTCAGCCGCCTCCTGCGCGACCGCCAGACCCGCGCGAGGCCGGACGCTTGGATGTTCAGCATCAAGTGGTAGATGTGGTAGTCAAAACATGTCAAAATACATTTTGTGAACCTCTTGGAAACTGACTTTCGACATCTGTCGACATCTTTCAGCCAATTCTTGCGTCCCGTTCTTTGCCATTTTTTGATATGGGTCCAACAAATTTGGCGTTTTCCTTTTGGCCTTTTCTCATCAGAATCAAGGTATATTATGATGTAAATTGATGTACTGTATCTGATCTTATTTCCAGATTTGGTTTTTAGTGATCTTTTTCATTTCTTTCAGATAGTTTCTACATCAGTTCTACAGAGTTTTGCATCCCAGGAGACCCGCCATCGCCCCCTGCAGGACCCAGCCGGGTGGTTCGCCTTCTTCGACGAAGACGGGTCTGGCTACCTGGAGCGGCAGCTACTCGAGAAGGCTCCGTCGTGGGAACCCATAGCCCCAAGATCTGCAAAAGTCATGTCTTGATAGCATATCTAGTATATGTATAGTAATGATTGATATGGTACTATACATTATTTTACATGCAGTTTTTCGTATATTCACGTCATCTCATAAATATATTCGATGTACATATACAATCACACATTGCAATATATATATATATATTTATATATATATATATATATACGTATATATTGTATATATATATATACATATATTGCAATATATTAAGAAACACACACCAGCACGTTCAAAGGGGTAGCTTAATGGACACCCGTTTGCAGAGATTCGTAAGGGGTGCCTAATGGACACCCCTTAGAATTCATGGAGATAGCATGTCAGAAAAACATAACCTCCAATAATCCAATCCCAAATCCACCAATCCCACCATTTCGTGTCAGATGTAAAATGTTCCCAAGTTTTCAAAAAACTACTGCGATCAAAATCGACACGAAATGACATGCGCAGGGGTTGTCCAAAAAGCACCCGACATCTTTCTAAGGGGTGCTTATTGGACACCCGTTTGCCTAACGGGTGCTTATTGGACACCCCCTACCGGCCGAAACGACGCGGCAATGACATGGTAATGACACGCAGGTTTTTCTTGATTTCTCAAAAGAAACTCGTGCTCCCTTATGACCGCAACGACACGGCAATGACACAAAATGACACACATTTCTGGAAGCAAACGTGGGGAAATCAAAGAAACATGCGCACACGACTATGAATACCTCATTATGTGTTGGCCCAGGACCTTGAAAATTAAGGGGTGCCTAATGGACACCCGTCCTAAGGTGCTTATTGGACACCTGTTCGGACATCCTGGCATACATATCTATATAACATAGAATATAAAATGAATATAATACATTTGATATTTGATACGTGTCATGTTACCAGTGGCAGTAGATGCAACTGGGAAGCGCAGAAGACGCCAGGTCTTGCCTGCAGTCGTGCCAGTGGATGCCACGAAACTGGAGGCCCTGGGTGATCCTACCGTTGTAGTCAGTAGTCCGTTCTTATTTCTGGAATTTTGTGGATGTGAATTCCAGAGGGGGAAACCATCACTACAATCCTCACACTTAAGTGGTTTGAAGACCTAGTTATAGTTGGCAAGTTCTCACACCGGGATAATCGCGTGATACCTGGGTCATAGCAATGGTTACCCTCTGGTAATCAAACACGGCAGGAAAATCCATCATTTACATAGTTTTCCATCATTTAAATCGGAACATCACGGAAAATTATTGTCATACCCATGGAAAATCCATCAATCGGATAATCAAACATAGCGATGATTCTCCATGATTTTCCTATTTGAATATCCAAAAGTAGCAAAGGGTATCAGCCAGGAAGCACCTGCACCGGCCACAGGCATCTCTGCGCGGCTCCCTTTGGAGAGAATGGGCCCGGGGCCCAGTGCTGGGACGATGCGGGGAACCTGAGTGGTTTCCCCCCAAAGTCGGGGAGATGATTCAGCTGGGATGAAGAGTTCTTGAAGGTTCAAAATGTTTGACATCTTTTGACGATTCAGTGTGGATGACCTGGTGAGGACCCAGATGGTGAGGGTCGCGTATCACGGGGGGCTTTCTGTGCTGAGAGTGGCTTGCTGTCCTGTCCCCAGCTGTTGTGTCGTTTGGGGGATTCGGCAAAGTGAAGCAAGGAAAGGTGAAAGAAGCAAATTCGAGTAAAGTGTGTAGCCAATCCAACTTGCTTTTGGTGCTTGGAATCTTCCCATGGCACATTTGTTCCATTCCAAAGTTCATTGATGTTCATGGTCCTTTTGTAGTTACTCTTCTTGAGAGATACTGTACACATTTCGTTTGACTCTTCAGGGGAAACGTGCCACGGGCATGGCTACAGGAGATGGCTGGCAGAGCATCTGGAAGAGCTACAGGAAGAGCGAGAAAAAGGGTTGGGGAACCCAGTCCTACCAAGCAGTGCGCCTCGCAGATCCCAAGGCCTTTTGGGGTTGATCCCAAACTTGAGAGACCATGAGGACACCCTAAAACGGCAATTTCAACAGGAAACATTATGAGAATCCGTCAAATTTGGAGATACCTTCTGTTCAGATAAGCATTTTTCATGAGCAAGCCCGCTGCTGATCATGGAAGCACTGGTCGATTGCGGCTTTGGGATCTGAAAACGCAGCCGGTGTCAGAAGCTGTGCTTCCAATCGACAGTTTCATCGACAGTGTTCCCAGGCCCCCTCCACCGTTGGAGCAAGATCGTGAAGGATGGTTTGAAGCTCAGAGACTGCTGTCGCCATGTTGAGACTTCAAAAAAAACTGGGTTTGTCTCAAAATAGGGTACCCTAAAATCCTGGTTCATCATCATTTTGACTGGATCTTCGCCCTGAAAATTTGCGCAAAATGGGTATCCCATCCCCCCATTTTGAACCCCAGATTGGCTGCTGGCAGTGGCCGTCCACAGCGAGGTTTAGACATTGGACCAGCCCCGGCACGCAGGAAATGGGCAAGGCGTTGGGTGGTGTGCAGGACTTTCACGTGCCAAATTATGTGGTGTGTGATATGGATATGATATGGTGTATGTGCAAATATATCTATGATGATTCAGTAATATTCAATTTAATATTGTACAATCATGTATTGTACATATACACATCATATGCCTTGTTAATCGATACAGGCACAGTATCTATTCTTGTTTTTGATTCACCCCGACGACCCGGACGCATCACATTGCAAATACGTTCACACACGAGTTGCCTTTGTTCATCCGACCAGGCGGAGGTGTTGCGTGCGGTCCATACCTCAGACTGAGTTCGGGGAGGATTCTCAAAACTGAAGAGCTGGTGAACCAACCTGAAGGAAATTGCCTTAAATTTCATCCAAGAACTGGCAATGTCAAAACAATACGTCCTTTCACTTCTCATTGCTTGAAGGATCTTGAAGTCTTGGGTACGAGTCGTGTACGGTGAATATGTTGGGTCCACCGTTACGGACCGTTGGCGTTTCGGGATCGGCAGCCGATCGGCAGGTTCTCAAGTCGTGTGGAACCTCCTCCTTGGAAGCCTCAGCCGTGGCTGCCAGCATGGGACTCCCAGCCTTCGCTCGTGCAGGTCTCTTTGAATATCTTTGAATCACCGAAGCCTTAGGAAGTTCTAGGATTTTTTGGTGAAAATCGAGTTCACGGAAATGTTGTCCTCTATTTTTTTTCAAGGTTGATCTATGATTGCCAAATTTCATGACTTTCGAACAAGCTCAGTGGTTCCCGGTTGGATTCCCCAGTTTTTGACAGATCCCTAACTGGTCCAGGTCGGGAGTGGATCGAGCGGTGTTGGTTGCTTTGGGCTTGGGCCTTGGAAGAGTGGTGAGTCACGAAGTGAGGGAGAAGACAAATCCACCAACATTCATGCAACGTTTATCCAACATTCATCCAAAATTTCAAGGACAATCATTCCACAATCATTTCATAATCATCAATTGTCCACCATTTGATGGTAGAGTAGATATTTGATCCTTGGAAAGGAAACCCTTCGGGTTGATGTGTCTTTCCCCATTTTGACCAAAAACCATGGCAGGACAGAGACAAGTCCGGGCGGATTTCGTTGAAGGAGAGCTGAGAATGCGAAAGAGCCATGCATCCTCTAAACTACTGGGCAGGTTTTGGTATAGTTTGCCAAATGGGCTTGGGACTTCATTTTCATTGAACAAGTCTGATCTGGAATATCATGAAATATCTCCGTACTGGTGGATCGAATGATTGTGGCAGGATTTCTGTGCAGATGGTGGCTTGGCAGTTCGGTCCTCAAAGGGGGGAAACTGGGATGCTGTGGACTAATAACGAATCCGCAGACGCTCCGGAAATTGAGATGTGCATGTTTTACAAACACGGCTTCAAGTATATCATTGATCTGCTTGAAGAGCTGCAGATCCGACTTGAGTTTCACATGTATCCATGGCCATTAAACAAATCATTCAGCATCATCCAACTGGGTCTGGGTCAAGATTCATGAAGATTCGGTACTTAGTAGTCGTATCACAATAATTGGATGCTTAATATTCAAAATGGACCAACTCTGCAGTTTATTGAGTCTTAAGATTTGACCCACCCATGTCATGAGAGGACATGATGCTGCAACAAAGCACTTTGGCTGCCGCCAAGCGTGTAGTGCGCCGCATGGAGTGTGGTGGCCCAGTTTCAAGTGAAGGGAAGCCAACGAAGACGAAGCCCCGGTCTCCATGGCGGTCCTTAGATTTCCTGAGTTTGAAGAGGTGTTCGAGGTTGAACATTTGTTGTTTGGTGACGTTTGCTGATGTTTGGTGATGTTTGCTGGGGTAAACGGTGGTTAACTCCTCCAGAAGGTGATATCTACAGAGGAACTATGAAGAGACCTTTTCGGACTGTGGGACGAACTATGAGAGCCATCGGTGGATTCAAAGTGGAAAAACAGCTTCCATGGTGGAAAGTTGCCAGAAATTGGCAGTTAATTGGCAAGTGTTCCAGAGTACTGGGATGTATGAAACAATTTTCTGCTGGTGGTACCATTCTCAGTTCTCAGATTCTCCACGATTCTCTTGTCAATCAATCAGCACAACAAATGCTTTCCTGAGGCTGGAAGTCCATGATCCTGCTGCATTAGTAGCATGTTGTCAGCAGCTGGTAGAATGTAGTGTTGGTATTCGACCAGAGGCGCGCGGGTTGATTGTGGTGATTGGGCGTGGGCTGAAGCTGGACTTTTTTGATCTTTTTTGCTATGATGTGATGAAGAGCTTCCTTGTCCCATTTTTTGGAATCTGAGACAACCAGTTATTTTCTCATTTTCCGGGTTCAATTTGCAATCTTGTTTGATGACCCCACTTTGTGTAGGAGATATGACAACATGCTTTTCCTCTAAAGCACAGTACTTTTTCAAGCTGTTGACTTAGTTCGTTCCACCGCATCCTCTCAATGGAAAATCTTAACTGGATACCATGGTTTCTATGTCGTTTTTACGTTGTTTTTACCATGAAATCTAGGGGGGTTCCGGTTGAAACTTGACCAGGACGCGGTGGAGTCGTGGCCTGCCACTGCCTGCCGGCGGTTGCGAGAACGTGCTGTACAGCCGGGTGCACCCAATTGCAGCACAGTGGACCACCATGTTGGTGTTATTGTTTCAGAATACAATCAGAAATTGATTCGATGAAGACGTCTGTTAACAGTGTTTCGATGTTGGAAAAATGTTTCGATTTGTTTCTCCATAAGGAACAATCTGCTTGGAGTTCTTTCCTTCAGAATCAAGTTGTCCTGAGATCCCTTCCAAGAAGAATATCCCCAGCACAGCTTGAAGATCATGCACAAGAACACGCTGCGTTCACGCCGTGCAAACAGCCGCAGAAGAGTGTCGGGCTTCAGACATGTTCGGATTTTAGGTGGCACCATCATGGTGAGGGTGAACATGTTTATTCCGCCTAAGACGAATAGAAAACTCCAGCTGTTTGCTCCACAGGAAAAAAAATGCAACTTTCAGACCTTCAAAGAGCTTCTCCGACACATCAAACCTTGTCCGCTGTGGATCATTTAAGATCAGTATTATATTATTTTATAGCAATATATATATATATATATATTATATAACATATATATATATATATATACATACACCTATCATTGCCATTCATTGCCCATCTCTTTCCATTTCCCCAAATTCCGCATCCGCCGCGCTGGTAGCGCATCTCGGATCGGCAGAGCATCTGCGCCATGCTCCGCCGCAGCGCGCAACGCTGCTGCGACCTCTATGCCGCGCTGGGGGTGCGCCCGAATGCCTCACAGGGAGAGCTGCGGGAGGCGTATCTGCGCATGGCCAAGCAACATCATCCGGATGTTCCTTGGATGAATGAGTCAGGTAATGACTGACAAAAGGAAGGTGACTGGATGTGATGGGGATTTTTGATGATTCTTGGGGATCAGGGAAAAATAGGAAGCACGAGTTCATGGAAACTTTGAGAAGCAACCTTGTTTCTCCGGGCTACTTTTCCCTACTGGTACTGTATGTCTTGATACAACATGATACAACTATAGATGCGGTTCAACTCTGGTGATTCTGGGGAGGGAGACATGCCATTCCACCTGAACTTCCACCCCAAAAGCCTGCCAAACAGGTGAGTTTAGCTCCTCAAAAACAAGTGGGTTTGGGTCCATCATCATAGAAGCCCATGATAACCACCTACCAGGTTTTGTCCCCCAGTTATAAGTTGGTTCTGTTACCCCCAGCAACTAGGTCTTATATATCCACCACAACCACAATAGTTACGTTAGTTACCAGTAGTACCGCACAAGGCGGTGGCGGAAGTTTCAGGAATAGCAAACTATAGGAAAGGTGAGTTGCTGTGAATGATGGATGGCAGAGCGAANCAAAATTTGCTTAAAACCCTCAGTTTTTGACACTTTTGACTTCCAAATGTGCTTGGCGCCACAACGGCGTGCATTTTTTCGACATCGGATGGCCATCGACTCGTCCAAAAGTGGCCCGAACCCCTCACGTTTTTACGATTTTCACTTCCAAATGTGCTTCGCGCCACAGCGCC
>BGPT01002956.1:69152-85020 GCA_003297045.1 Symbiodinium sp. clade C Y103
CAAGCACATTTGGAAGTCAAAAGTGTCAAAAACTGAGGGTTTTAAGCAAATTTTGAGATGTCAGTTAACTAACTGAACTAACAACTTAACAACTTAACAGTTGAACAACTTAACAACTTAACAACTTAACCACTTAACAACTTAACAACTTAACAACTTAGTTAGTTAGTTTGTCAGTTAGTTAGTCAGTTAGTCAGTCAGTTAGTCAGTTACTCAGTTAGTCAGTTAGTCAGTTAGTCAGTTAGTCACTTAGTCAGTAGTCAGTTAGTTGTTTGTTAGTCAGCTAGTTTGTTAGTTAGCTAGCCAGTTACTCAGTTAGTCAGTTCGTCAGTTAGTTAGTTAGTTAGTTAGTTAGTTAGTTAGTTAGTTAGTTAGTTAGTTCGTTAGTTAGTTAGTTAGTTAGTTAGTTAGTCAGTTGGTCAGTTAGTCAGTTAGTCAGTTTGTCAGTTAGTCAGTTAGTCAGTTAGTCAGTTAGTCGCTTAGTCAGTTAGTCAGTTAGTCAGTTAGTCAGTTAGTCAGTTAGTCACTTAGTCACTTAGTTCGTTTGTTAGTCAGTTAGTCAGTTAGTTAGTTTGTTTGTTAGTCAGTTAGTCAGTTCGTGAGTTTGTTAGTTAGTTAGTTAGTCAGTTAGTCAGTTAGTCAGTTAGTCAGTTAGTCAGTTAGTCAGTTAGTCAGTTAGTCAGTTAGTCAGTTAGTCAGTTAGTCAGTTAGTCAGTTAGTCAGTTAGTCGGTTAGTCGGTTAGTCAGTTTGTCAGTTCGTTAGTCAGTTAGTCAGTTAGTCAGTTAGTCAGTTAGTCGGTTAGTCAGTTAGTCAGTTTGTCAGTTCGTTAGTCAGTTAGTTAGTTTGTTAGTTTGTTAGTCAGTCAGTAAGTCAGTCAGTCAGTGAGTTAGTCAGTTAGTCAGTTAGTTAGGCAGGCAGATAGATAGACAGATAGATAGGCCGACGCTCGAACCACCTTTTGATCCATCAGTGGGTTCGCTCTGCCATCCATCATTCACAGCAACTCACCTTTCCTATAGTTTGCTATTCTTGAAACTTCCGCCACCGCCTTGTGCGGTACTNGGTTCGCTCTGCCATCCATCATTCACAGCAACTCACCTTTCCTATAGTTTGCTATTCTTGAAACTTCCGCCACCGCCTTGTGCGGTACTACTGGTATAACATGTACAACACTTAACATGGACTCAGAATTGGATGGAACAAATGCGAAAAAATGCCGTCAGAAAATGCCGTCAGAAAATGCCGTCAGATGGATACCAGGACAGCTCGTCCAGAACGGGAGTGCCCATTGCCCCTGGAGCTCTTAGGGAGAGTGGACTATGTGCTCTGGGAGCTTTGCCATGGACCAAGCCAGCCCAATGGGAGGTGATGCGTGATGAATGGAATTTACGTCTCTGAAAAATTCTGAAATTAGAGAATTTCCAAAGAGAATACCATTCTATACCGTTCTATACCCCCAATTGTGGCTATGTAAATAAGGATATTTGATGATGATATTGATGATTGCCATTGATTAACATTGATTAACAGGATTAACCAGTGGATGGAATGGTTTCTTCCCGCCATTTTCAGACAACCATCGGACGTCACCGACCGGGCACCCAGGCGGCTGTTGTGCGACCATGCGGACGCATCCAGCGCGGCTATCAAGGCCTTGGGTCGGGATTGGAATCGAACGGCGCATCCTAAACGCATCAAATGGGGGTTTCCTAACATGGAGGTACCCAAAAATGGATGGTTTATAATGGAAAATCCTATTTTTCAATGGATGATTTGGGGGTACCTCCTATTTTAGGAAACCTCCAAAGGCTGATAAAGTAGCTAGATCATGTTGAATACTCATGAAATACTCAGTAGATCTCATTCGACACACTCGTGTATGCACATTTTTGGAGTAATTACCCAGTTTTGGGAGAAACCCAGATGGGATCTTTCTTGACCACCAGATTGTACTCCGTTTGGAAACCATCCCATTCGGTGGAACCACTTGAGGGTTACATCATCTCAACCCGGGTTGTGGATCTTCTTTTCCTGCTGGTTGCTTGATTCATTGAGGACATGCCCGATTTTTTCACAACCATTCTGGGTACATGTAAGGTGACACCTGTTACCTCGATTTTTTCCATAATAGTCTTCCATCTTTGTTCCCAAAACTTGAGTCAGCCAATACATATGGTACATCTATATCTATACACATAATTATCATATCCATACAAATTTATGATACATTATCTACATCTCTGGAGTTTTGCCATGTTTTTTGGTACCATTTTCCCAAGGTTCATCTCCCCCCTTTTTCAGGAGATCCTCAAGGTCCTCCCTGGTGCCCCTGCGCCGTTGCTGGCCTGGGCCGCCAGCGCCTTCACGGTGCTGAGCTGTGATGGCAGACACTTCGCGGAGATGGTCCTGCAGGTGAGGTGAAGTTCGCCTGGTGAACTCTGGTTCATTAGGATATAACTATTGTTTATGGGGATATAACTGATATAAGCAGCATATGTATTTATGGGAATATAACTATGGTTGATGGCTATGGATGGATCAAGTATGATCAAGTTGCCTCTATGAATTAGCATATTTTCGTGTATATTTGGGATTGGAAATCCATCAATCCCAGCTAGGTGAACACCACTTTTGGCGGTGCGATGATTTTGCTGCAGTTTTGGCAGATTTTGCTGGAAAAGTCGCAGCATTTTCGGTGATGAGGGTCTTTTGATTGCCAATTTCTTGGCCAATCTCTTGGAGGCGAAATCTTCACAAAACTTCTTGACCACCAATGGGGGGTTCACCAGCAAAACAGGGGATTTGACCACTAGACATTTGGGGATGAATTGGCGATTTCCAAGATAGCTGATAAATAGATGTCCATCCCTGCATTCACATGGATGTTCGTGGCTCTGGACCCATCCCCAATATCGACAGAAGTTCCACGTTGGTCAAGAAAAAGGACACTTTTTTATCCCCCAAGCCACAGATGGTGGTTTTCTTGTAGTAACCATCCATTCTTAGGTAGCTCACCCCATCAAAATGACAGATTTGAGGGTACTCCATTTATTTGGTGCTTAAATCGCCCATTGCAACGACTGGTGTTTGAGAGTTTTGACCCCGCAACAATGTGCCAATTTTCGGGATGTTGGACGGCTGAATAATAAATATGTAACATGACCAATGCTTGTGGGCCAGTGACACCCCACTTCTTGATCAATACTCGTACTCATGTGTTGGTGGCTTTCCTTCAAACGGATGGTAGACAGCTCAGGTGTCATCATCCTAATAGCTATTGGGGGACTGCATTCACCAGTTGTTGGCCAGCTCCGGCGCCTCTGGTGCTGTCCCCAAGCTTGGGCGAGGCATCTATAACGGTCAACTCCAAGAGAGCTAGCTTGGTGCTTAGAGAGCTCAGGGCACCGAACCACTGACCGATCCTCAAATTCTCGAAAACATCGACAGATGTAGCCATCATCACCCATCTTCATTTCAAGATGTCTCCCATCCTGCTATGAAAATATCTTGGGTTGGCGTATCTGTACCCCATTTTGCTGCTGCTGTGAATCATAAGCTAGATCTCCTGTCGACGGATCCCACTGGACGTCTGCGAAGTTGAGGTTCCGAGTCCCTTTTGCCCAGTCGGAAGCCTTGTCCCGCCGGGTGGTGCCATCCAGATGGTAGCAACTACTAAAATGGCCTTGGCTCAAACATTCTCAACCCCCGAAGAATAGACATAATCCCAACAACACAATGTTTTTGCGGCCCCATGTTTGACTTGATCCAGATGGATGCAAGTTGCCATGAGGTCTGAGCAACTTGCTCCTGGCTGCGGCACGCGGCACCAAACAATTGCAAGGCACCCGAAGGGAAAAAACGACTTATATGAATATATAATCTGATACATGTATGTATATATATATATATATATCCGCGTAATATAGACGTACAGATTTGAAGCCACCAACCAGATAGTGAACATATCTATGTTGAACATGGAAGTTGATGAGAGTTGACTATTCAACCTCTGAATTAAATCTTGATTGTTCTATTTCTATCCATTTCTCATGTTTGATAACTTTTTAGGTTACAAATCTGAAACCGAAGACTGTCCCCCATTTGGCCAATTAAAGACTGGTGAGCCATTGGGGGGTATTGAAAAACAGGGCCCCTTAACAAGGGTTAATCACTGTTTCTAGAATCACCATTCACCTACCATTTTTGCTCCATGCACCCGGAAAGAGGTTTATTGTTCTGATGGGTGTTTCCAGCTTCACAAAACATATTAATCAACTTGGACTATCATGCCAGGTATGACTGGAAACAAAAGCAGATTTGACACATCCAATCTGCTGTTGACATTGGTTGGGAGTATCCTTTGCTAATCCAACATGGCTGGAACACCATCATTTTGAATAGGACAATCACCTATAAGTGGGGGGTCAAGACCGTAAACCATGTCGATCCCATATTTTTCGGATAAGCATACACTCACCAGCTATTTGGTTTCACCGGGTTGGGTTTTGAAGCATATCCAAGTGTGTATTGATTAGTGTTGATTCCCATACTTTGCGGGTAACTCCACCATTTTAGACCATTTTAGCCGGTCAAATCCACCATTTTCTGTTGGTTTCCCCATGTTTTGGTTGGTAAAACACGGTGAAATCCATCATTTTTCTCGGGTTTCCCCCATGTTTTGCCGGTAAAAACAGCCCCAAACTCCCCAGGATGCCGATGCTTTCAGGCGTCCCAAGCCGACCACCTGGCAGTGGAATGGCGGCGGAGATGGCCAATGGCCTGTTGTCCAGTGGCTGGGTGAAAAAAACGTCTAGGGGGGGAGGAACGACTTTTTGAAATTGATGTGAGGTAAATGATATCTATATTGATGTATGTACAGATATAGACATCTTATATAATTGTAAGAATCATAGTAATGATATAGAATAGATTGTATATATGATGTACACTTGCATATTGCCAATGATTGTGCATATGATATACAAATAAGGTGGGTCATGGCTGATCCACCATTTGGATGGTGGATCTTGGCGGATATTGAGATGCAGGATGTGTGGAGAAAATGTGTCTCAGAGGATTCTCCACCATCACCAAGAGAACAAGTGTGGATAGTGGGGCAGACTATAGGAAGATACCCCATATCCAACTGCAGAAGTGATCGTTCATAGTGTAGGAGCCATCCAAACTGGTCTCGAACCATGTTTGGGAGTTTCGATGTTACATCATGATACATGATACATGATACATCCTCTATCCTAAAAGTCATAATCAATGCTAATTCATTGTAATTTTCATTGGCTTGGTTCAAAGGACAATTTACAGGAAAGCCATGTATTTCATGGGAAAATCCATGGTTTCCTGTAAATTTTCCCTTAAACCAATCCAATGAAATTTCTCCAGAAATCAGCACGTCCCCCAAATGGCATCTCCATTTCACAGGCTTGCGGAAGCTGCCAGCAGCAGCGCGAAACGGCGTCCAGGGCACCCAGGGGACTCCCGGAGACGCTGCGGACGGGAAGGCACGCTTATTTGAGCATCTGCATAGGAAAACCATAGGAAACCATTGGTTAATGGGATTTTATAGGGATTTTAATGGGATTTTAATGGGATATACCCTCTGGTAATGACTAACAGTTTGCTACTAAAAATGGCCATGGAAATAGTGGATTTTCCCAATAAAGATGGTAATTTTCCATAGCTATGTTAGTTCACCAGAGGGTAGTAATCACTCAAATCTTTGACAATTTCATGACTAATTACAGGACATTTCAGTCAGTGACAATCTTTGTCAATAGTTAATTATCTCATGATTTTAGCCATCATCATCAACGTTGATGGACTAATTATGATGAATAGGTGTTGAATCTCTGATGACTATCAACGGTATGATCGGGATAGTCATTGATGTCAATATGGATAGTAATCATCAATAGTCGTCATTGATACGGATAGTCATTGATATTCATGGTGATGTTGGTGGTAAGTACCATGCATAAAGGGGTATGTAAGCTTAGGCTTTGTCGCAGCTTCGCGCTTTGAAACGTTCTCCAAACTAGCCACAGTAATTTCAAGGACCCGGAATTGTGGATCCCATTCCAAAAGGATTTCATTCTTGAAATGCACGGTCTACCGGGGGTGACCCTAGGAAAAAAATATCCAGTTATATCGCTGAGCATTTTACAACCAGAAGAATTTTTCTGGTGGTTTACCATACAAATCTATAGAACCATATGTGGGATGCTTCTCCAAAC
Organism: Symbiodinium sp. clade C Y103; assembly: GCA_003297045.1. Taxonomy (NCBI): domain Eukaryota; class Dinophyceae; order Suessiales; family Symbiodiniaceae; genus Cladocopium; species Cladocopium sp. clade C. The sequence goes on from BGPT01002956.1 coordinate 75,405, forward strand.
GAGCATTGATGGATTAGTGATCTCCAAGGCTGGAGGTGGAAGCACAGCACCAGCCACCGGCTCAGCGCATGATACATAGTGGTTGCTGGATTTAGGTCAGCAAGAATATGATGTGAGACACACTCAGAAGTACCGAGACACATGGTGTAGGTTGAGTCCAAAAAGACTTATGCAAACGTGTGAGATTGACAGAACTGGCAGCATTATAAACTAGTTGTGGGCAGCCCTTAAACCTTGAGATAAATAGCAAAAGTAACAGAGCAACATTTCTTAAAATGTTATCAGCAGCCTTTTTTTCTGCAGTTTTTTCCAGAATTATTTTTTTTGGACCCCCGTTGTCGTTTGGATGTCCCAGCATCTCTGGTCATTTCGGCTGAGGATGGCAACTCCCGCGGAAGGGCTACCCTTCGAGACGGGCACATTGCAGTTGGCGACGTGGTCAAGTGCCACCCTTGGAACGGGAGGGATGTCGGCAAGTTAGAGCCACCTCGGTGGACCTACTTGGGGAAGCTTCCACAAATCAAATCCTGGATGGGAATCATTCTAATTCAGATGGATGGTTGGATGGATTGGATGGATATCCGCTAGTTGATGGGGAGTGATTGGATGGTCAGATAGAGAGTTTGATGGCATCCATGGACCAGCACCTCAAAGCTCTTACCAACACTTTCCCCACCATTGGATGGCCATGGCGAAATCCCTCCCGTTTGAGACACCCAGATGTTTCCATCCAGTTCCCGGTCTGGAACATTTGCACCGCAGGCTTCACAACGATTTGGAGCGTGCCAAGAGGGAACAGGTTGGGAATGGAGCGGTTGCACTTTATTTTTCAGGAGGTTGCTAGATGGTTCCCGTCCGCCACGTGGAATGAGGATCTGTGTGATTTGATATACTTCCCATGTGATTTAATCATTTAATCCGATGGTGGTTTTCAAGTAGTTTCCTCCATTTTTTTTGCGATGAGTGCCTTGAGATTTTCAGGAGCCACCAGAGCATTTTGGAGGATGGTGTGACAGGACAGTTACACTGGGGACGGGGAAAAGGACAGAGATTTTGATGATGTATCCACACATATCACATATCCATCATCCCACGTGGTTCAGGTCTTTTCTTTGAGATCTTTTGAGTTTCTAGTGTTGTTTACTGGCGCTTGTTTCGTGTCAGAAACGGCAGATTCATGCAGAATCCAGGGTTGTATATACTCTGGTAAAGCTCAGGTTTCAATCATTTTTCAACCATTTTTTTAAAACCAAAACCAAACAAACAATAACAGATGTGAGTTTGCCCAAAGGGGTATGAACCCAAAGTGGCCACTTGAATGGATGAAAGCCTCTCAAAGATGGCGGCAATGCCGCTGTTTGAAGACTCTGAGGATGGCCTTTTGCCTAGACTTCCCAGGACGCGTCGTTCGAACCTTGGGGAACTGCCTCATCCTTTTTGTGGTTTCCAGGTCTAAGGCTGTCTCTCAGTTGATGATGATGATGGCATGTAAATGATTGTAAATGCAAAAGAACGTATGTTCCTTCTGGAATAATAAGCATCGATAATTAAGAAGCATCAAGATGCAGCTGCTGCCCCTGATCCCTGGCTTGGTCTTGAGGTCGAAATTCCGCGACGGTCCCCACGCATGCCTGAGGCGAGGGCGGTGCATCGCATGGACCATGGAAACGATGGGACCACGAGCCATGGGCCATTTTTTTTTGCGACCCAAGCTCATGGTTCAGAGATGATTCAGGAAGATTCATGGGACAATGTCATTTCCAACCTTTGGATTTGTCTGAAACTGCCCACCAAATTTGATGGTTACATATCATCAACCAATGGTGTAACATATTGGTATAACCACCATTGATATTGATATATGATACAATTGATAGATTGTTATCCCCAATTGAAATGGCAAATGGTATGTATATACAGTAGTCATTTCTAATGTTGAGACCACCCATCTGCAGGTCCTGCGTATTTCTCATGGGGTCTTGGTCTCAGATCAACGGCAAGTTCCAGTCGATTTGACCTAAACATCCAGCATTCAGACCATATCCATATTGGAAACAACATTGGCAGGTCCTTCTTGGTGTACATTCCAATCCTATGGGGGTATGCTATTGAACAAATTGAGCACAAGAAGAGATAAACACTGAAGTCACATTTCCAAGAGGCGAGTGAGTTCTCAATGCTCGGCTAGCTCCTTCCTGTCCGTCAAGTTGGTCACGGTCGCTGCCAAGGCCTTGGGATGTTGGTGTTGGAACGCCAAGGCGGTGGCTGAGGCTGGGCTGTGTCGTGTCTCGGAAGGCGGAAGTTGCAGATGGCGAGGTGTCCTGAGCCGGGTATCACCATGTAGCGATATATCGGTATGCCCAGTATACCCAATAACAACTGCTATGTGACATTTGAAGAAATTTGACATTTGAAGAATTCATGAGAATGATGATAATTCATGGGAATTCTGGAATTGGGGATATAGTATTCCCCAACTTGGGACGAACTGCAGAGGGTTTTCTGGATGTTGGCAGGTCATTACAGATACCGACCTTCTTCCATTTGAAGAAGGCACGACTGACGTGGCCATGCAGAGCCAAAAACTGAAGTATGGGCACTTCATGGCTGCATCTGATGCATCCCCAAAAGCCCGAAAATATAAAGACCTATGGAACCATCTGATCTGACTCTGTTTGTATATTTATGTACTGTATATGTTTATATCTATCTAAATGTATCTGTATGTATATATATATATACATACACCATGTTTGTAAATGTATATATATATATATGGATTCACATGGTCTCTTTCACTCCTCTCACTCCCTCTCCCTCTCTCTCTCTCTCTAAATACACACATACATACATATATATATGTTCACACTATATGGATTGTTTCAGGATTCAATTCCCAGGGTCTTCATGGTTCCAAGCTGCCAGATGAGTGCGGCCCGGGTGCAGCGCTGACCATCGGAGATGAGGTGCAGCAAACCGGAGCAACCTGTCACCGCATATGATGTACAATTACATCTAATTAAGATATAATATATATATATATTACATATACAAATTGTTGGAACAGAATCACAGATTGTTGGAACTTGCAAGAAGCCGTCAGTTTTGAGAATCGCCGTCGCATGCCCATGGTTTCACCCATGTGCCACAAATCTGGCACGGAACCATGGCAGTCAACAAAAACAAACATGATTGATAGACCAAACTTTGATCATATCTATATCTATATATATATATATTCACATATGTATAAACTGCATAGTTGGGGGTCCCTCCCAGTGGTAAGTGGATCATTTGACTCTTGGACAACCAATGGTGGCATCTATGACCTCTATGTTGGTCATGTTGCTTGAAAGCATGTAAAGGGAATATACAACCCAAAGTTCCTCTGAAATTGGGGGTATGGTATTTTCTTCACCACATTATGTTTGTTAATCCCTTCCACAGAATATAAAATCACCGCCAGAAACCCTGATTTGGTAGTTTTGGATCCGTTCATTTTGGGGAGCCATATTGGGAGTATAAGACCCGGCATAGACCCCGAAGGTTCGGATCGATGTGACGGTGGACGAGGCGAAACAGCTGCAGGCACGTGTCAATGGTTCTTTGGGGAGAGGCATACCTAAATTGCTGTGCCAGTGTTACCTGCAAGCCAAAGAAGCAGAAGCTGTTCAGATTGCAAATGAATCTGCCCTTCACCATGTTCTTGTAGAGTTTGGCTCGAGATGATGTTGATAGGTTGGTGAGCAACCTTTCATTTGTTTCACCTGATAGAATGCTTCATGTTAATGTGGCTTTGGTGAGTGGCCGTAGCGAGAACCTGTCGCTTCCCCGATCCTCCAAAGTAGGGGACTTAAGGACAGGGTTTCGGGCTGAGTTTGTCCATCCGTTGTGGAAATCAGTTGGCCAGGTGGTAATATCCCTGTTGATTGGTTCATACAGGGTTCTATTGGGAGGATTATTATATTCCAAAATAGGCATAGCCATTAAGCAACCAATACAATGGGATGGGATAGAGGCTAGAGGTTATTAGTGGCTCAACTTTAGCATACTAAAACTAAAAGCATTTTTTTGGCCAAGTCTTTTGGGTCCTCACTTGAAACCCTGCAGGATGCTGGCCCAGACAAACTTCCAGCAAGGTTTCCTGATGCTGGTCACCTCCGACGGGCGCTCACTGGTCGACCCGATGGAATCTCTGCAGGCTGCAGGGCTTCAAGAGGGAGACAACCTCACAGCGATTGCACGGCAAGCACAGCTAGCAGCCAGCTTAGGAGCCTTCGCATTGTGGTTCAGTGGTGGCGAGAAACTCATCACATGGGGTCATCCGGGTTGGGGTGGTGACAGCTCTGCAGTCCAGGATCGTCTCAAGAAAGTGCAGCAAGTGAAGGCCTCATCAAGTGCATTTGCCGCCACTTTGGCCGATGGATCAGTGGTAACATGGGGCGATCCAGATTGCGGAGCTGACAGCTCTGCTGTCCAAGATCGACTGCGAAACGTGCAGCAGGTCCAGGCCACTGGACGATCCTTTGCTGCAATCCTGGCGGATGGATCCGTGGTCACATGGGGCCATGCACGTGATGGTGGTGACAGCTCTGAAGTGCAACAGCAGCTCAAGAATGTACACCAGATTCAGGCCGCGGCGCAGGGTGCATTTGCTGCAATCCTGCGAGATGGATCCATTGTTACCTGGGGAGATCCAGATTGTGGAGGCAAAAGCTCGAAAGTGGTGCAGCGAGACCTGAGGAATGTGCAGCAAGTTCGGGGCAATGCTTGTGCATTTGCTGCCATACTGACCGATGAAACAGTTGCGGCATGGGGTGATCCACATTTTGGAGGTGATATCTCTCAAGTCCGAGAACAATTGAGGAGCGTACAAGAGATTCAGGCCACATACAGTGCATTCGCTGCAATCCTGGCGGATGGATCAGTTGTTACCTGGGGCGATAGATGGTTTGGTGGTGACAGCTCTGCAGCCCAGGATCAGCTTAGGAATGTGCAGCAGGTTCAGGCCACAGATTCTGCATTTGCTGCCATCCTGGCAGATGGATCTGTGGTTACTTGGGGCAATGCAGATCATGGTGGCAACAGCTCTGCAGTCCAAGATCGACTGCGAAACGTGCAGCAGGTGAAGGCGACACATGCAGCATTTGCCGCGATCCTGTCTGATCGATCGGTGCTAGCATGGGGTGATGCGCGGTTTGGGGGTGACAGCTCTCAAGTTGAAGATCAACTCAAGAATGTACAGCAAGTTGCGGCCACACATGATGCATTTGCTGCAATCATAGCTGATGGCTCGGTTGTTACCTGGGGCAAAGGACCCAACGGTGGTGACAGCTCTGGTCTTCAAGAGCAGCTATTGTTTTTGTAAATGGCTTGTCCCAGCTTCTGAAAATTGCCTAGAAGGTTTCACCCAGTCTGAAGTCAGGCCACCACAATGTATTTTTGATATGCACATCAAGTACGTACAAATTGACAAAGACTAGACAAAATGATCGGGAATCGGGATTTGAAAAATGCTTCGAAAGAGCTGTTAGGTATTATGCAATAAGATTGGTCTATCATCAAGTTCCAATCCATCAGCACTTTTGCCCAATTTCTGCTAAGCTCGCATCGAGACATGATTTGTCTAAACAAGATGGATGGACTGTTGCCATGCGATTGAACGACTCAGCAATGTGTCACACGGATCCTTTGGGTTTTACCCAAACATACTAGTATAGCATAGTATAGCCATTAGAGCCCTCATCAAAAAACCATCCAGATGTGTCAAGCGCAGGTCAACCATGGTGGTTGGAACGATCGCATGACGCAGTGGGGGAGCCCATGCGTTTCTTGTAGGACGGATGGCCACCGGGGCCCTAGGATGGCCACTGGATCCGAGAGGTGATGGGGACCATGCCACTGCCAGGTGCTGTGGACGCGTGGGACGCTTGGAAGCCATCGACAAAGCCGGTGACATGAAGGCACGCTGCGGCAGGCTTTCTGAAATGGGGGCTGTCATATGCAGAGTTTTTGCTATGGCTTAATTTGAGGGGATCACTACAAGCCAACGATGGAGTCCTGAGAGTCACCAACCAGCTTGGGCCTTGGTTGCCCTGAGAATGAAAATCCAACACCAAGAGACCTTCTGGTGCCGAAGCTCTGTTGGATTTGGTTTCAGTGGTCCAACTGGCATATCAAAGCCACCAACTTCCAAAGATATCATCCCCAAGGATCATCAACTATCCAGATCCATTTGGAAGATCATTCCAAAAAAACATCTAATGCATTCTAATGCTATAAAATGCTATGTTTACATCACAAAAAAAAACATGGCCCAAATATCCAAGAAATACCATCCCATTACCATCCCCAAAATGCCATCGAGCTCGGTGTCGCCAGGTCCTGGTCCCCGGGGCTGGTGCTTTCGTGTGGAATCCTCGCGCCTTGCGTTCGCTGCACGCGCAGAGGTCGGCTCCGCAAGATCTCGATGTGTTTGGAAACTGCCCACAGGGTGGCCACAATATGACAATCATATGATGCTCATTAAGATGTTAATAGATCTATGTGTATGATTATAATATATTTATGTACATATATTGATGTGGATAAACAATAGTCAACCATCCCCAATTTCAACATACATAGGTGGTATAAACCCTTCCCAAATGGGTAGTTTATTATTGTTTTACCGCATTATTTTATATTGTATGTGCATCGCACATGTAGTCAACATTCAGTGGGGATGAATCAAAACCTGTTGGACGATCTCCATAAATCCTAGTGATTTTGGGGTTCACCAGGATACTGATCGGGTTTTGACCCGGGTCCCGCACTGACCATGCTCCAGCCTTCTGGACAGGTGGGAATCTGCTTTATGCGAGAGATTGTCAGGGCAGGAATCCCTGGCAGCCAATGGACAGCCCCAATTCGGTGCTCAACCCACTCAGAGTTACTGGGGGATCCGTGGCTATCAATGACCACCCGCAAACTCCAAAAACAGGGGGCACGGAGGACATGATACCCCAAGGTCAGCCAACCTTTCAGCAACTTTCTATTTGGGGGTTTCCTAAAATGGGGGTACTTCCAGTTCTCATCCCAATTTTAATGCGATTTTTTATGACATAAACCATCCAGCTATTGGGGTACCACCATGACTTCGGAAACCACCAACTTGCGGAGCCGCTCGGCGATTTCAAGGTCCATGGAAGGAACGCTTCCCTTGGCCCTGCTGGCGGCCTTATCTTGCCTGGGCAGTCGTGCCCGACTCAGTTGGTCATTGGAAAAGGACAGCAAATATCGAGATAAATGGAGATAGACATTTTATCTAACATCCCAAATTCATATTAATGGACTTTATCTTTCTAATGCTACTGTTATCATCATTGTTATCATTGCCATTCTTTGTCTAGTTAATCTCAACAGAATCCATGACAAAAGTCCACAAGATTCAATCTCAAAACATATAGAACGACATCTCGAAACACTGCATCTCAAAGATGAAACCCGAACATCATCGTGTCATCACACGTGGACTTTCCATCACCAAACATCTGGACTTTCCATCTGCCGAGGTTTAGACTCTGATGGTTTGAAGGCAGCCACTGCAGAGCTGATTGCAGATGCATCTTGGCCGCAGCGGATGAGCAGCGCCATAGCACCAAGGATAGCGCTAACCGCTGAGTTTCGAGTGGGTTTCTACATGATCATTTGCCTCATTTGCCTAGGAGTTTCTCAAAGTATGGTCCAATCATGGTGGTAGTAAGAAATCAATGGGACATCTGGAGCCAATCTTCCCAACCATCATCGGTGGACGCTGCCAAGGCTCAAAGCTCACAGGACGGGGGATTTCAAGGTGCAGCGCTTAGGGACCGACGCAGCTGATGACCATTAAGCACTGCCCATGGTTTTTTCACGTGCAAAATGCAGAACATGGTGATATATACAGAAACCATGGAATTTAGGGTATATCAGGGTATATCCAAAAATGAATCATGCTGGTCTTGGTTTGCAATCTTGACCCAAAAATTTTGAGGCCATGCCAACGGGATTCATGTCGATTGTAATGGTTGGTTGTTTACCACACACTTTTAGCTTCTGAAATCACCCTTTATCGCCATCATTCGCCATCTATAGATGTTTTTCTCGTGAAACTAACATAATTAGCTGTAGACTAAGTGTGTGTCCATTTAAAATCATTTAAATCCATATTATATCCAAGGCTATATATATATATATATACACATATTTGCTGGTTCATTAAAGCACACATTAATGGCATTTTATATAGAAACCACTTTGGGTCAACACATCCCACCCTGCAAAAAGACGTAGGTTGGACCGTCTTGGCGATTGCGGCACTCATCGTGGACCCAGCGATGGTGGGGGGCCCGGGAAACGGTGAACCTGGCATCAAAACATCATATGGCTATGGCTCAAAATTATGGTACCAAAAATAGAAATGAAATACCGTAGGAAATGACCCCTAGAGTGTGTATAGTATTACTCATTCAGTTCATGCGTGTCTTACCAATGTTTCATTGCCTCATTTTGCCANGAGTGTGTATAGTATTACTCATTCAGTTCATGCGTGTCTTACCAATGTTTCATTGCCTCATTTTGCCATCCGGCGACTTACTTTGGCTCAAGCTGTTGTCAAAACAGGTTCGCAGCTGTGTGCTGCCGTGCATANTCATTTTGCCATCCGGCGACTTACTTTGGCTCAAGCTGTTGTCAAAACAGGTTCGCAGCTGTGTGCTGCCGTGCATACCATTTCACCTGGGAGCTGGGGTGATTTTGGTTTTTACTGGTTAACAGCCTCAGTTCATATATCCTTGGTCTAACTTCTAGAGGTAAGCTAGAGCCAAGCTTACCCCTTGCTTGTGAAACCAACCCAACACTTGTAACCTTCAGAACTTGTAACTGCCAGCATCGGATTGCGTTGGCCTCTTGCAACCTCAGGTGAAAAGTGTAAGCGAAGCAAAGCTCCGGACAATCCAGGACCGTTCGGGCAAGTGACCAGTGGTGAGTGTTTGCACTCTAGGGTGCATCCTCACGAGATCCAATAACCAACTTCCATATTAGTTCAGGCTTGGGAATCCCTAGTGATAGGTCGAATCCATTGCTTGAGAAACACAAGTCAAACCAAAAGGGCGAATTGCTTGTTGACCTTGCTCTAATCGGTGTCCCTGAAACACACTCCGATTNATAGGTCGAATCCATTGCTTGAGAAACACAAGTCAAACCAAAAGGGCGAATTGCTTGTTGACCTTGCTCTAATCGGTGTCCCTGAAACACACTCCGATTTGCTTGTCGTCAGTGTCATTGACCTTGCATTCNAGCACACGTTCCTGTTGTCCCGGACCTTCCAGATCGCTTGAGGGGACCTGCGCGTGTTTCTTCATCGGGTGCATCTTCCTCATCATCAGTTTTGCAAGCGACTTCGAAAGCAACTTCAAAGTTTCTNTTCGAAAGCCACTGCTAAGGTTCAATCACCAATTGTTCTTCAACCGACACCGAAGGGGTATCCACGTGCTTCACATTCAGCCAGTGTAGGAGTGCCGGAGCCTTTGAATCCGCCGCAGCAGGCATCAGTGCCGGAACCTTCAGGAGCTCCATCGGGAGTGCGGGTCAATCG
>BGPT01002957.1:29243-56356 GCA_003297045.1 Symbiodinium sp. clade C Y103
CCCCCCCCCCCCGCCCCCCCGAGACCCCCATAGTTCAGGGTTAGGGTTGAACCCTAACCCCAACCCCGACCCAACCTCGTGGCAGACGTGACACTTGAGCAATATGGATCTTCGGTGTAAGTGGCAGACGTGGCACAAATATGGATCTTCGGTGTAAGTGGCAGGCGTGGTACAATGGAACTCAGCCAGCTCCTGACACGCTTGATTGCCGTTGACGCCGCGTCACTCTATGTGACAGGTGGCGACCAATTTCACACAACTCTCTCAGACAACTCTCACTCAACTCTTTCACATTTTGTTTCATACACAACTCTCTCACTCTCACGTTTCACACACCACTTTGTCACACACACCTCTTTCACACACAATCCTTAGGTACCTTAAGACTTCCGTAGCCATTGGCTCAAGCTGTATCGGCTCAAACTCCTGTGAAGTAGCCAGTGAGATAATTACCTCTCACTGAAGCGAAAAAAACGGGGTAGGAGACAGTTGTAGGTTGTTAAAGTTCTTTGGTGGTCTTGTGTTGTTTTCGTGGGGGTTTTTGTTGGAGTGAAAATTTTTGGGTTTTTTCGCTCTCTTCTCCCACCTCTCTCCACTCCCCACCTCTTGTTTTTTAGTAAACTATTTGGCACTACTTGAGCTTCTTCTTGTGCGAATACTCATTATAAGTTGCTCGGAGGCGGCTTATACTCATCTGTGGAGCTTAGGACAAAGTGAAAAGTCGGGGCTTACTCACTCCCCTCCTTTTACTTTCTTCCACACATCATCATTGTTAAGCACAAGGCGAACCTCTCTCTGTGCGATCTTTTTATATAAGTTGCTCGGAGGCGGCTTATACTTGCTGAGGTCTTCAGGTTCCACCTCTGCGAATCTTGTATAAGTTGCACAGACGCGGCTTATACTCACTGAGGTCTAGATCTGAGTCTCGTAAGCGAACCTGTATAAGTTGCACGGACGCGGCTTATACCCTACCACTCATCTCATTGTTTAAGAGTTACAAACACAATTGAGATGAAAGACCGAAAAAGTATTGTTGTCCAAAACACACAATTCCTTTACGATGAGATGCATAATGCCATTAATGAGAAAAAAGGCATCTTTATGCAACTCATACACTCACTTGCAGTGAACTTCGTACTGGTATCTCCGTTCCCTAGTCAGATCAAGACAGTCAGTTACTCTGAAGTAACTGTCATGACAGAATCAGAAGCTGTTGAAGCACTCAATAGTAAAACCCTTCACACTGTTTGCTTTGTCTTATATCAACAGCCTGGTCTTAAGCACAGAGTAATTCAGAATTATATTGGAAAAACATTACCTGAGCAAAGTGCACATGTCATTTGTATTGATGAAGGCCATGTTGACATGTCGTTTTATGAAATCATAAGCCAAGTCTTCATTGCACAACCCAAAGTAAGTCACTTTCTTAAGTGCCTATACTTTTTGAAAAGCTTTCAAAGAACTGAAAGAGAGCGAAGTGACAGTGGCATTATATATGCCACCACCTTTGGTCGCAAAAAGCTATCTCAAAATGACGATGTTATTGTTTTTGCCAACTGGCCCTCTGTCAATCCGAAAGAAGTTATTTTGTGCACAAACAACCTTATTCCTCATCAAATTGTCAAAAAAATTGCTCAGTCGCCGGGAGTTCTGTCTTTAAAGCAGCTAAACCAGACCCCCTTCTATACTGAACTAGGCATGCCTGACAGAGCATGCTACTATATTTACGTCAATCAAAACAACTGGAAAGCTGCCATAGCATCCCTCCAGTACCTCTCGAGTGTTGTACGTGGTGCTACACACAATGCCAACAGTGACTTTGAACTCCAGAGGAAACCGTGCAGTTTGCCGAATCTAAGTACCTTCTCTTCACTCCAGGATGATCAAGGAATCAGCTACCGAGAAATTACTGTCTTCAATCTACAACCTATAGAAGAACTCGACTTCAAAGCTGTTATTTTTGCACTCAACACAATCGGAGTCCCATTCTATGTATTGAAGAAGAAACACCTTTTTGTATTTACTGCTGGCCCCGAAATCGAAGCACTGAGAATCAGACTGCTCGCCACGAATGTGAGGATTCCATTTGGACGGCACGAAGGATGCTTGCAGCTTAAAGTAACTCCCGAAAGAAGTCCTGACATGTGGAAAGTCGCTATCAATTCTGCAAGTCATGTACTTAGGGAACCTGTGCAAGTCGAAGATGAAGGGTCCTGGATCAATCCTGAAAATCTTGTTGATCGAGCTGCCATCAAGTTCCTTGAAGATAAATTCGATGCAGAGGAAGTTCGTACACTCTTGGTGAAAGCACTCGATACTGATGCCCTAACTGCAGTCAGAGTAGTTGCCTTCACGATCCCAAAGTCAATTCTACCGGAATTGCCATACCCCTTTGGAGCAGAATCTTGCGGTACCTTCAACCTCCTTTCCAAGTGCCTACGCAACCTAGTGTTATCCTGACGAAGGAGTCGCAAAAGGACCATTGGAAGAACGCAGTTCGCTGTGAAGCCAACACTGACTCGAGACTTAGTTGCGTGGTGCCGGAGGATGATAATCCGCAAAGTCGTGTGAGATGGTACCAAGTCTGCAATGTTTCCATACAGTCTGATCAATGTAAAATAATTTGTTCCTACATTGATGAGGCTGTTCCTTGGATCATGATCCCACAAGAACTTGCTATTAACTCTGTCAAGGAAATAATTAATTTTTTCCTTAATGATGAAGGGGGTCTGCAACATCATTCTTTTATTTTTGATTATAACCAATTGCCCTTTGAGAAAAGCAACTGTCCATTGCATCAAAACCCTCAACATGATGAGCAGGGCATTTTTCACTTACGCCTATCGCCACAGTCTATGTATGAAATGCGTCAGCCCCGTTTCGAAAACGGTAAATGGATAAGCAGTCTCTCGAATAGACTCTTAATCTGCACGCACACGCATACAGACTTAGTAGTTTTTGTTCCTCCTGGAGCAAAAGTGCATGAATTATTCCATCCTGAAGAGGCAAAGAGCATCCATATCATTCGATACAAAATCCCCAATCGAGGACAATCTTATAATGAGTTCCCGAGTCACAAACCAGATGAAGATATTATCATGACATACAAAGAAAGTCACCCGGGAAACCAAATTCCACCTCCACAACCACCTACGCAAGTCCTGAATAACTTCCACAACGATGGTGATGCGGATACGGCTAGCAATAGCCGCAATGCCTGCAATAAAAGCTCTCCTCAGCTGGGGAAGGAAGCCGATCAAGCATACGCAAATAATGAAGGACCAGGCAACAGTATTCCTGGCGATCCGAAAAGCCCTTCTGGATGCTTTCAGAAAGCCGATGATCTTAATCCTGATCTTAATCCTGAGCCTGGATTTGGTGACGCTGTTGGAGATGAACAAGGAGACGATCGAATGCGTAGTAACAACCCTGAATCAGACAAGCCCACACCGATACATGACAACCATAATGACAATGAAAAAGAAATTAACAGTCATTCCATTGAAGTGCACAGCGATGACGAAGCCACTGAACTTGTTGCTCGGAGGTTGCAAGTCCCGGCTAGTCCCTGTGACACAAGAGAACAAAACAATTCCAGTACAGTAAAAGTTCACACCAAAGGCTTCCACAAAGCCTTGACTGGCCGTTTCTTAGAAAAAAGAAGGAGGAGTGCGCAGATCGCAAGTCTCAAACCTCAGCTCCAAAGCCACTTTGACACTAAGGAAGACTTAAGAAAATACCCCTATCTCGCTCACTCAGTTGATAAAGCAGCAGCTATCTTTGCGGTTTTACCTGGTGTGAGCTGCTATTTCGTTGCTGCTCTCAGGATGCTATCCAAAGGCAATTGGAGCAATGATCCGAAATATCCATTAGAGGACCACATCAGACAGGACGCACTCGTAGCAATTGCCAAAGGATGGACGCTCCAAGGTGGACTTCGCAGATCTACTTTTGATAAAGAACACCTTGCCTTTGCTATGAGTACATTGATCACAATTAGACATGAAGAGATTGAAAGTGTCGAGCCAGTCCTGCAAGAAATCGCGGATNTTTGATAAAGAACACCTTGCCTTTGCTATGAGTACATTGATCACAATTAGACATGAAGAGATTGAAAGTGTCGAGCCAGTCCTGCAAGAAATCGCGGATGGCATGCCATATCCCTATTCTCAAAGATTTGCTTCTCGTCATTGTGGTCGATGCACNAGAGATTGAAAGTGTCGAGCCAGTCCTGCAAGAAATCGCGGATGGCATGCCATATCCCTATTCTCAAAGATTTGCTTCTCGTCATTGTGGTCGATGCACTGTATGTGGTACCAAGTTCGAAATCAATGCACCATACCTCTACAGCACACTACCGGACATTATAGCTCAGTGTGCTGAAGACATTTTTATAAATGTTATACCAGACACTGGTACACTCAAAGGCGCAGCTGAATGCTGCACGGGGAAGACCAGCTTCGTACAGAGCGTGACGCCTGAGATGCAAATTATTCTTTTCCAGAATCTCCAGCGACCAAGACACCAGATTATGCCAGTAGACAGCGGTCTAGATATTCTGACACAACCCCCTTTCTTTTGCTACGGGGTACAGTGGAAAGCTATAGCCCTGCTTGTTTTCCGTAATCAGCGACCTGGGCACTTTTATGTCATTGAGCATCCGGATACAACATTTAACAATTTCTATCTCATCCACGACAATGCTTCGGGATGCTATCCATTAGCTTCAGACAACATACTTGAAGCTATAAACACCAATGACCAGGTATCAGGAGTCATTTACCGGCGGACAGAAGTAACTCCCACATGGCCAAACGGTAAACTTCTCGAAGTACTTGCTGCTAAACCACGTACCCAGAAGAAAAAAGTCAAGTCTGGCCGCATGCCAACTGCAAAAGGGGCAAGCAAAGGAGGTCAGAACACCAATTCAGCAAGGGTAGACTCTCACATCGAATCCCACAGGAGATCCTCTCAGATTTCATTACCTGAGATAGACATTTGCAATAAGCAAATATCTATTGGTGGATCTGGTCCTGCACAGTCGGATGAACAAGAGGCTATCATCGTACAACCTCCATATGCCTTAATTAGCCTCTTTGATGGATGTGGGTCAACCTATCAGATTTTTGTTGATAAACTTGGCTTCCCTCCAGTAGCGTACATTGGTTGCGAGATAGATAAAACCTTGAGAACAATAGTCGCAGACTGTCAAGGTCTTAATTTAACTGAAGTCTGGCAAGTGAATAGGGATGGTTGCAAATCCTTATACTTGAAGGATGTCGACATAGTAATGCACAATGATGGAGCTGTTCTTAAACAGTTTGTAGCACTGTTGCCGGAGGACTGTAAAGTCTTTCTTATAGCAGGTAGCCCGTGCACCGAACTCACCATTGCAGGCATAGATAAGGGGTTGCTTGGTCTGACTGGCCCGAATAGCAACCTCTTCTTTGTCTTTTATTTAATTCTCTATTCACTCACACAATTTATCTCACCGCTCAACATCCGATACTTACTAGAGAATGCTGGATCCATGAAAAAAAGACACGCCAAAGTGATATGTGAATGCCTGGGAATTCAGTGGGAATGCTTCCCTAAGGCCTTTCAGTGGTGTGCATCCAGTATTTCGCCAGTAGTACGAGATCGTTTTTTCTTTCAGAACAATTTCGAGTATGACACCGCAGCTCTTAAAGAACCTTATCATTCACCGTGGGGTGCAAACCAAGGCCCATTACTCAGGATATCAGCGGGAAGACTTGAAAGAGTACCTTTGACAGCCTTCCTTCGCTCGAGAGAAGAACTTACTGACCTTGCGACGAAACTCAGTTGGATTAACTATCATCCTGCTGGGCTGATCTGGGATTACACCTTTTTTCGGTGGTCCTGAAAAATTTGCTATCAGCTGTAAATTACATGATGACTCGACTATTCCGAATCTCTCTTGGAGCTCGTTTATTCCAGTCATCTATGTTCAACCATGGCTGGAGTTCTTGCGCACACTCAGAGGAGCTGATATCGAGAAGAGAGACCAAGCAGTTATTGGAGTGTTACCGCTCTTCCATAACAGTTCTATTAATGTCCCTTTCCGGGTTATTACGGACGAGGAAGCAATGTCAATTGCGGGTCTTGCACGAGTATTTGAAAGAGTACGAACTACGAAACACCTACTTACAACACACACAATTCGATCGGCTGTAGGCAATAGTTTCCACCCAAAGCTTATCAGCATCGCACTTGGGTCCAAAAAACAGATGTTGAACTGGCTCGAAAAAGGGAATGACATGCCGCTTAGCCTTCCCACTCCAGAGCAAGTGCGAAATATCTATAGAGAACTTTACAAAGGAATCATTGCTGACCTGGGGGGAAGGAAACCCGGAAAAACAATGATTGCCTCTCCCTTCCGCGAGCTCAAACCATGTGTCTCGTTTGAAAGGGTATCAAAGCCGAACATTAACCCTACTGAAGTTTTCATTACATTACCAAAAGACCTACAATCCTCTGAGAAAGCCAAGCATTGCTTATCATTGCGAAAATCGCGACTTGAGGCAATCGGCAGCAACCTGCTCAAANATTACATTACCAAAAGACCTACAATCCTCTGAGAAAGCCAAGCATTGCTTATCATTGCGAAAATCGCGACTTGAGGCAATCGGCAGCAACCTGCTCAAACTCATCCAAGTCCTAGGATTGCAGGACCTGCTAACTAGGGTTGCAGTACCACAGTATATCACGCTATGTGCTAGTCAACTATCAAAATTCTTTGGTTCACAGCAGTTTACACTACAGCAGCGTGCTGCAACTATCATACATCAATTCGTCAACCAGAAACACCCTATCACCATCCTTCATTTTTTCAGGGAACTTGTGTCATTTGGCACAGTAGATTGGAGCAATACCTGCATACTGCTGGGTTTTGAATATCAAAACGCACTACAGATAGTACAAATCGGAGCCACATGCTATAATTCTCTGTTTTTCGTTGAATGTTCACACATTGAATGCAGAGTTATATGCCTCTCGCATGCTATGCCAACCGAAACCTTAAACCGCGCCGGTAGTGGTCACAGTCAAATTACCTTTGAAGCTCACATAGAGTGTAACCCAAGCCTGATTGCTACACACCAGGATGTCTATGCTATCCTGATTCATACCCCACAAGGGAGCACATTGTCACTTCATCCCCACAGAGGAGCCACAAGCGAGAAACTATGCCCCCTTTGGTTACTTGGTCATGTGCTTGAAACTATGCCGTATGAAAAAGCGCGTACAGCTTCCATTGAAGCGCAGTGCCACTTCGCTGCCAATCAAATAATATGGATAGCTGCGGTTGGAGGTGTTATGTCAAATTCTTCCCTAGGTTGCTTGATATCTACCTCGCAGCCTCTATTAATCAATAAGACAGCCTGGGAGTATGCACAGTTGCAGAATTTCCAAGGAGGAGCCATTGTTGTATTATATCGCGATCCTGAAAATCAGGGTGACCAGCATCAAGTCACTGAGCTTGGAACTTTAAATGGACATAGCTCAGCTGTGACTCACCAAGTTGCATCCCAAACGAACTTTCAAACACTCACTAACATCCAACATCATCTCAATCTCACCATTCAGAAACATGCGTGTCAGTATCAATGTTTGCAACCCTTTATTGCAGTAGTAGTGCGAGGCGGGATCTTAAAACTGTTTTTGTCTGCTTTACGGCAGACTTATCACCCAACATGAGTGTTACACTGCTGAACAATCAAGAACGCCGCGCACTACTTGCCATATTTGAAAAAGGGTTGCAATATCAGTTTTTTGTGCATGAAAATCGACACGCGCCAAATAATTACAACAATCGTTGTCCACATAAGCTCTCACATTGTCCTACTATTGACTTTCTTACTCACATCATGCCTTGTCAAGTACCGATCCGAAGATGCGAAATTGGTGATGTCAAAACCTGGATGGGTTTCAGCAATGACTTCAGTTTCCAGGACATTCGAAGAATCGTGACAGAAGCGCTCCATAACTACAACGGAGTCTGCATCATTGCAGGAACCGTAGATTCTGCTGATCAAGTTGGGTTACCTGAAAAACTAGCTCAGTTATACTTAAAACTCTATGAATTTCGGGTGAAAACTCAAGTCGCCATTCCTGTCAGCGTTTCTAGAATCTCATGTTGGAACCTAAATAGCTGGAAACCTAAGGATGCTGAGCATAAAGAAAAGAGTAAAAAAATTGCAAATATAGTTAAAAAGATGCCGATCCTACTCCAAGAAACGAAATGGTCTGCTGAAGAATTACAGCAAGCAGTCCACCAATATCCAGGTGTACAGATTGCCACGACCTTAGCTGAGGGCCGAGGCAGCGCAAGAATGGGGGGCGTTGCTATACTCCTGCCTGTAGGTTGGAAATTAGTTAGATCCGTTGAAGTTATCCCACACTATGTCGTTGCTGCCTTAGTAGAGTTTCGAACCTATAAAGTGTGGCTCACGTCGGTTTATTTTAGACCTGAATGGACCCTAGCTCATCTACAACTTGTCAAGACTAAAATTGAGCAGTTACAACCNTTTAGACCTGAATGGACCCTAGCTCATCTACAACTTGTCAAGACTAAAATTGAGCAGTTACAACCAAAGAATATCATGTACATAGGAGGTGACTTCAACCGATGTGATACCAAATGGCCAAATGAGTGGCAACACTTCTTAGACGCTCTACAAGTGGAGGATGCTGCTCCAAATTTGCAAACCTTTCATTATGGAGATAACACCTCAGCATTAGATAAGTTCCTTGTACCGACTATTCATCGCACTACTACGCAAACTGAGATCAAGGTCAATGCCTATCCCTTTTTTGCACAACAGGGACATGCACTCATTCAACTTAAACTCATGCACCGACCCAGGTATCGGATACATCCATGCTCTATTAAGCATGAAACGATACCTACAATAGCGTTTCTAAACCCTAATGCAGTACACAAAGATGTGGGGTTCAATGAGTGGAACAATAGCCTTGCTGACTTACGTAGAAGATGCAACAGGCTTAGCACAGCCATGAAAGGAAGCAGACACATTTCCTTACACGCAAAAGCTACTATCTGGAGTTGGTGGAGAGAAGCCTCTACTGCTGTACGTTGGCCAAGGTCATACAAACGTTTGTACAGGAAACTACTGGGACGAAGTGATGTTGTGCATATCTCTCTCAAAGATGCTGCTGCACTTCAAGTTGCCAACCCAGTAAGTGATATCGCAAGAGACTGTCCGCAACAAGGCGGAGCCTATGTTGTCCCCAAATCAACCTTGAGAGATATCTTAACTACACTTGAAGTGCATCAATCTGCCGCAAATCAACTCCCCTTCGTCCAACCACCGCCAGACCCCATTGCTCAANGAGAGATATCTTAACTACACTTGAAGTGCATCAATCTGCCGCAAATCAACTCCCCTTCGTCCAACCACCGCCAGACCCCATTGCTCAAGGCAATGCCACGCGTGCAATGTGGGACAAACTCAAGGCAGTCTGCCCCAAGGGATCCTTTTATTACGGACCAATCTATAATAGAGAAAATAAAGAAGTCAGCAGCGCTGCAGAATACGACCAAGCCATGTTGGACACCAGGAACTTTTGGTTCGAACCACCAATAAGATGGGATAACCAATGGGGTGAATCCTTACGGAAATATCAAGATCTATCCACACCGTGGAGCCAGATAAATCCACCCTCCCATGCAGACTACCTTAAGCAGATACTTAATACTAAAGACTCTGCCCCAGGACCTGATGGAATCCCTTATGCAGCATGGCGTTATCTACCACATGTCACCACTCAATTGTTAGAGGCTGACATGGACCGCATTATAGGAGATACTGCACCTCCTCCGGTCCAAGTTGGAGTGTGGATACCCAAGGCCAAATTAGGACCAACCGCGGACTTCTTGCGACCACTTGGCATGCCAGACACACTTGATCGACTGCAAGACGGAGCGGCTGCAGCAGTACTCTTCCAACATACCCGAGATAATTTCCATCCATCCCAAACTATGCTTAACTTCCTACGCGAACCGCAAATAGCAGCAAATAAAATACAAGGAGTACTAGATGATTGTCCAGAAGTTATAGCACTCTTCCTTGACCTATCTAAGGCTTTCGAAAGAATAAATGCCTGGTGGTTAATTGAAATCCTTTATATTAAAAGAGCTTCCTCCTGGATTATTAAACTTGCCACTCGTTTGTTGTTTGGACGTCAAGTAAGGCACAAAGTACAAGGCAGACTTCTTCCGCCAAGAGCTGTACTTTCAGGAGTTGATATGGGCAGGTCTTCCTCGGTATTCTTCTTCTGTCTTGCCATGGACCCAATCTTTACGCTGCTCAATGCAATTCCAAGAGTTCTAGCGGTAGAAGGATATGTGGATGACACAACATTAGCAGGTCCGGTCACCCCCAACTTTGAATGGGTTACAGACACCCTGCGCTATTTGAACAGTTGGAAGCAAGCAGGTATTGTAATGGACAAGCATACATGTTGGAATCTAGCCATTCCGACAGACCCAACCATTCCACTAGGTGCTTTACTGGACCTTCCAGAAATAGAAAATAAGTTAGAGTACCTATTGGAAGAAGGGATGCCCACACTCTTCGAGTGTTTTATGAGTGCGCCTCCCTGCAGGGACACGATAATAATATGCAGGGGTAAAAAGGCTATACATTTACCACCACACGAAATGTTGTCTTTACTCGCAAATGGGAGTCCCCTAATCGGACGGTTGGCTAGAGAAGAGTGCACCTTTTTTTTTTTTTGAAACGAAAGGGAAAGGGTCTCTCCCTGTCAGCCTCGACCCAAATACCTTTTCCAGTTCTATCAAGGGGGTTAGTGTTAGAAAAACNGCAGACTTCTTCCGCCAAGAGCTGTACTTTCAGGAG
Organism: Symbiodinium sp. clade C Y103; assembly: GCA_003297045.1. Taxonomy (NCBI): domain Eukaryota; class Dinophyceae; order Suessiales; family Symbiodiniaceae; genus Cladocopium; species Cladocopium sp. clade C. The sequence goes on from BGPT01002957.1 coordinate 40,145, forward strand.
TTGATATGGGCAGATCTTCCTCGGTATTCTTCTTCTGTCTTGCCATGGACCCAATCTTCACACTGCTCAATGCAATCCCAAGAATTCTAGCGGTAGAAGGATATGTTGATGATACAACATTGGCAGGTCCGGTCACCCCCAACTTTGAGTGGGTTACAGACACCCTGCGCTACTTGAACAGCTGGAAGCAAGCAGGCATTGTGATGGACAAGCATACATGTTGGAATCTAGCCATCCCGACAGACCCAACCATTCCACTAGGTGCATTACTGGACCTTCCAGAAATAGAAAATAAGTTAGAGTACCTATTGGAAGAAGGGATGCCCACACTCTTCGAGTGTTTTATGAGTGCGCCCCCCTGCAGGGACACGATAATAATATGCAGGGGTAAAAAGGCTATACATTTACCACCACACGAAATGTTGTCTTTACTCGCAAATGGGNCCCCCTGCAGGGACACGATAATAATATGCAGGGGTAAAAAGGCTATACATTTACCACCACACGAAATGTTGTCTTTACTCGCAAATGGGAGTCCCCTAGTTGGACGGTTGGCTAGAGAAGAGTGCACCTGCAGAGCTAAAACCACAGTTGTCATCAACTGCCCCTTAGTACATAAAGCCGCATGGGAACTAGATAAAGCTGGAATCGGGCTTCAGTGTATTGAACCAACCACTATTAATCTGGGGCTCATGATACGCTCCGGTTGGACTTATGACGCCTCCGGAGAACTAAGCTATGCAATGCCCGACCTGCAGCTTACTACAGTCATGCACAAGCAAATTGCCAAGTTTAAAGCAAGGCTCAATGCTGCCAAATGGGGAACGATGAGCATTCGCACCCGAATAATTTATTTCAACAGCTTCTGTTTAAGCCTGTTTTACTACGTGCAATCATGGATTCACTTCCCAGATCATCAGTTAAAGCTACTCTACAAACTGATGAGTGAATTTGTGCTCCAGAGACACNTCACTTCCCAGATCATCAGTTAAAGCTACTCTACAAACTGATGAGTGAATTTGTGCTCCAGAGACACTGGCTCCCAGCTCAGCACCTAGCTGGATCAGTCCGATGGCTCAAGATAGGACCCCTCCTAGACCCAGCATTGATGCAAGCCGTTGCTTCCCTCGGTTTCTTACACCGACGAGGCCTCACCGTCAGTAGAATTGAAGAAATTGGCGCACCAGAGGAGGACCCGCAAGCGNTTGATGCAAGCCGTTGCTTCCCTCGGTTTCTTACACCGACGAGGCCTCACCGTCAGTAGAATTGAAGAAATTGGCGCACCAGAGGAGGACCCGCAAGCGACGCAAGCATACCGTACGTGGAATATGTTAAAACAAACCCTTCCTAGCAGTACCATCAGACAACTCTTAGCTATTGAAAATGATGCCTCTATGCCACCCCACAAGATGGCCAAGAGATTTAAGCAGCACCTCTCCAAAGCATACTTGGCTGATTTACAAACCAGGGCCGTTGCCCACATTTCCCATAGAATTCACAAGAGTGGATGGCCTCATGGCCCTAGTGCTCCCTTCTTGGAATGGTTAGCTAATCTCAGTACTACCAAAGTAGGAAATATACCGCGTTTCACTATACTAAGATGGGCTCTAACAGAAGACAGCGACGTCTGGCTCTCCGAGAGAGGCAAGCTATCCCGCACACAGAATTGCTGCCTTTGTGGTAGGGCAGGTAGAAAGTATCCTCTGGGGGCCAGTTATGGGGCAACTTGCATTGACTGTTGCCCCAACTTCACGAATTGGTCCCTCCTAAATATCAACGAAGATGAAAAGAATGGATACCAATTCTTATTTAATAAGTCAATCCCGGAAATCCCAGAAAGCCTAAAGCCCTTGCAACATCTAGTAGAAGATAACCAACGAGAAGTCAACCAAGCACATTCACTCCCATGCGTACTATGTAACACCGGATCAAACTCTATTGACCATTGGTGTCAATTCTGCCCAATACTGCAACTTACAATTAATGCACTCCTTCCCACTGGAAACGATTGGTTCCTACCAAGATGGGACTGCAAGCCTCCGGAATTACCTGGCATCCTACAAGTCATTGTCACATTCCACATGAGAAGACTTATTAAAGAGAAAGGGGGTTTAACACCGNCTGCAAGCCTCCGGAATTACCTGGCATCCTACAAGTCATTGTCACATTCCACATGAGAAGACTTATTAAAGAGAAAGGGGGTTTAACACCGAACCTCCCTGATCTAGATAACAGTACTCCCCTCGTCCAGAATGTGCTCGACATAGCAAGAAGATCCTATGCGGACATTCCTTCGGCCTTTATGTTGCGAGTTAAATGCCCGCCGTGTAGCGAAGAACAAAGATGTCTGCAAACAGACAAACTAAACGTCATACAAACGCCTAAGCTTGATCTTGATGCAGTAGTGTTACCCAACAAAGGTATTCAAGCTAATGTATACGTTAAAAAAGCAGATGATGTAGCAATTCTCTCTACTAAAGATCCCAGGCTTGGATTCCTAATAATGCAACAGATAAAGGTCCCGTGTCCTACGGTCAAAGTCTCACTGAGGCCCTATGTGTGCCAATGTGGGAAAATACATGTTAGGATTGTCGCAGAAGAAGACATCTGTCCTGGTTTTTTCCTTACGACAGGTGTGCAAACTGATAGCGACGTGACTAGGAGCCTCCCAACCTTAATTGTCCAGTTTGATGGTTCTTGTCATGCAGCAAGTAAAGCAGGAGGGGCTGGTATTGCGGCACTAAGCGTTACAGCTCAAGAAATAGAGTTAGTATCGTGGAAAGCTATTGCGCTACCTGAATGTACAGATAATGTCATAGCAGAGGCGCAAGCATGCAAACATGCTTTCATGACAGCCCAAAGAATAATCGACGCATGTCTTGCGCAGCAGCGGTTGTTTGCCGATGTATACATTCAAGGAGATATCCTACCGATAATCAATTTTTTAAATAATCAAAATAGGATCAGAACTCCTGAAGTCGTCCAAATCCTGGAAATTTGTAGGAACATAATGACCCGTATGTCAAAACAGTTTCTCCTTCGCTACTTACCAAGAGAATGCAACAAGCTTGCTGATAATTTTGCAGGGCAGGCAGCTGCCTTTGCCAAAACACACATGCTATCAGAAGCAACGTCCATAGCAGTTAAATTTCCATTTTGGTTGACACAGAGCCTTGGTTTCTCACATGGGCAAGGAGAACACGAAGGGCCACAACATCAACAATTAGTTGAGTCGCCCCTNAGTTAAATTTCCATTTTGGTTGACACAGAGCCTTGGTTTCTCACATGGGCAAGGAGAACACGAAGGGCCACAACATCAACAATTAGTTGAGTCGCCCCTCTTAGGCACTACGCTCGCAAGGAAAGTGTTAACACACTATCGACACCTACAAAAAAAATTTAGTGAATACTGTCATTTTACTAATCAACAGGAAGGGAAGAATGTGGTAAGTTACAGACCCGTAGCATATGATGACGAAGGACGATTATATGCCTCGAAGTTTTCGGGACAGTCGATGCCCAAAGACCTTAGAACTGCCCTGTTCCGCAATCATGTCGAGTTAGACATTAGCGGTGCGCATTATGAACTAGTGCGTCGGCTGTCCAATGATACAAGGCTACTGCCGGTCCTCCAAATGAGGAAATGGATTCAACACCATATAAATCATATCTTGCTACCCTCGGCTGACAGTGATATAATTAAGAAATGGCCTCTTGTGGTAATAAATGCAGCCACACCTGAAAAAGCTCAGTTTTATCTTAAGTCCCAATTAGACACGGATATTCCTTGTCCGCTAATTAGGTTCGGAGAGAACTTAAGAGCTGCAGCCCACAAAGTTGTCCACTCGCTTCCCGACTGGGTGCCTAAGAGAACGGGCGATTGGATTACAGGAATCGCTTTCCGATCGCTGGAAATGGTGGAAAAAACACTCTGCTGGCAAGCTTTTCATTACCTCCATAATCGCTCGCCGTTTCTCTCCTCGATATGGCTTCATGACGGATTCTGGGTCTCTCCGGCGCCATCCGAAAAACTACTGCAGGATCTACATGAGTACCTCAATGGGCAGTTTGGCCTTTGTCGTACTGATCCGCCATTATTCCGATGCACCCCAGTGGAACAAATGTTTGCGCAGATCGTAAGTAAGTATGAACATCTTCCTTCTCTCCCTATTCTACCACAGCGTGCTCAAACAACTGGGCAGGAAATCATTCCTAGTACAGTTATATCTAAGAAAAGAAAGTACAACCCGGATAACCATGAGAAGGCTATGGATCAGATGAATAGGTTAGCCAAAAGATCGCAACGGAATCATAACCGTAGTCGTAAACGCTTTGCAGAAGCATAAAGTCAATGANCATGAGAAGGCTATGGATCAGATGAATAGGTTAGCCAAAAGATCGCAACGGAATCATAACCGTAGTCGTAAACGCTTTGCAGAAGCATAAAGTCAATGACCACAAGGAACCAGTTCTTATCATACGCGCCTCCTGTAGTCAATGTCATATTGGAAAGGATAAAAGGCAAACCCTACATTAACAACCACCCCATGGATAATGAGGTTGCTCGGAGGTTGCCTCCCTGGGGGTTGTCTTGTTGGGCGCCTGAGNGAAAGGATAAAAGGCAAACCCTACATTAACAACCACCCCATGGATAATGAGGTTGCTCGGAGGTTGCCTCCCTGGGGGTTGTCTTGTTGGGCGCCTGAGGAATAAAAGTAGATCCACCCCTATAACCAACCCAGCACATCTGAGGTTGCTCGGAGGTAGCCTCACTTGGGTCTATTTGGAAGAAATGTTTGCGGATGTGGCTCCGATTTACTGTTAGCATGATGAAATCCCTGGTATACATTGAGTGGCTACCCGCTACTAGGAAAGACCGCAAGGTTAATAACGTACTTAAAACAGAACCGCGTATAGAGGGGCCACCTACAATGCAACGAGGATACCAAACTGCAAATGACCATGCAAAGCAAACGAACTAAAGCGGTTATTTATCGACACACTAGAGGTCAAAGGTGAGCGCACTCGAGCGCCACCCATAGCACCACGCAAAGGAAGAACGCTCGATATCAGGTCTTCCAGTGCCTGAGCTCTACACATCACACCATGAGGGAACAAAAAAAAAACCCACAACTCTCCCGTCAACTCCCTCAGGCTTGCAAATCGGAAATGACACCTTGCAACACAATCCAAGTTAGAGCGAACTTTACTGAACCCCCTTTTTTGCGAATGCAGTCTCTAAAAGAAGTATCTACCTCCGACTAAGGCATTGAGTTTATCCCAACATTGGTTCCATATCCCAACATTTAGATCCTTGAGAGTGCAAGAAGAAACATAATTCTCTTGACATCAAACCAAAAGGGTCCTGCTATGCTTCGTCATTTTGTTGTGTAAGATTTTTCGGTTTGGATTGGGAATGAGTATTTGAATCTATCTGCTCAGAGCCATGTTCTATAAACTGAAAAAGACAAGTGATGCATGGCTCAAATACTGACCTTCCTTAACAGGAATTCGTGGAGTGTCCGGCCCTCAGTCAGTACTTCAGTGATAATCCTTTGCCTCTCACGTGCAAACAGTTTGACGGTGGACAGTCGTAAGCACAGCACCCTACAATAACTTCATTGACGGAGACAATCAATGTCTTAAAAGACCGCGATAAGGGGTCAGCACTCACAAGAACCTGCGTCCTTTCAGCTTCGAGCCGATAGTGCAATGGGAGGTTGATGCACAAGCAAGGACCGTTGGTACCCTTGCACCACATAAGTGCTTCCCAACGGCACTGGAGACAGCTAAATCCCATCAGCACACGACTGGTGGAGCCCGGGCCCAAGTAATGCTGACTGAAGAAAGAGTCTTGCTTGATAACCTAGCCCATTTATATTAGTTGTCACCACTTGCCTGCCCTCATAGACTGTACATAGAAGCCCTGAAACAGATGATCAACGCGGACTCTTAGCGCAAAATAAGAGCTATCTCAAAGCTGTAGAAGTAAGTCCATGTAACAAAGGATACACCTGGGATGTTTGCAGCATGTCAATGATGAACAACTTTAACGTTGCTGCTGCCATTTACAGGCTACCCAAGTCACTAAACAGAAGTTGCTCGGAGGTCGCTTCTGCAAAAACTCTTTGCTTGAGCCTCATAGGGCATGGATCTGGCGGCGCAAATGGCCATGGGGAGCACAACGGTGAGGATGCCAACTGTAGGTACTATGAATCATGGGTATGGTGAAAATGAGCCTCATACATCTATTGCAACCGTGATTTCATCACGAGTCAAGTGGGCCACTACAGGGGAAACCCTCATTGTGCTCCAGCCTGGCATTGAGAAATTGGATACCATTCTTGACCTGAAAAATGTTATCAAGAATTTACACAATGAGCTATCGATCTTCAGGATCCAACTCTATATGGATAGGCTGCAGATGCAGGACGAGGAGAGAATCACTGTTGGGGGGGATGAAATTCCTACCCACCTACTCTGTGTCCTGGTCCCTTTGAGAACTCCTACTCGGTATGAAAGTTTTGAGTTACACCGGGCGATCTGCAAGCGTGACATATGCCAGGTAGCACTCCTTCTACAGCAGGGGCTAGATCCGAAGGCACCAATCCAAGTGGCAGGAGAATATGTCCACAATATTCTTACCCCTGCACTTACGGTGGATAGTTTTGCCAGAGTGCAGAAAGATCATGGGGACAANGGCACCAATCCAAGTGGCAGGAGAATATGTCCACAATATTCTTACCCCTGCACTTACGGTGGATAGTTTTGCCAGAGTGCAGAAAGATCATGGGGACAACATGGAGCTAACCAAACTAATCATTGAAGCGAAAGCTGATGTCAATCAGCCAGATACCGAAGGATCTACCCCTTTGATCTTTGCGATACGGAGCAACTTCCTCCATGGTGTGAAGGTGCTCTTACAAATGCGTGCAGATCCACAGCTGAGGCACCTTATGCAGAATGCTTCACCTCTCTATTATGCGGCAAATGCGGTCTCGGAAGAGAGTGTCTGTCTCCTACTCAAGTATCGAGCTGACCCAAGGGAGGTATGGATACCATCAACTATGCTTCAATATACAGAAGACTATCGNGGTCTCGGAAGAGAGTGTCTGTCTCCTACTCAAGTATCGAGCTGACCCAAGGGAGGTATGGATACCATCAACTATGCTTCAATATACAGAAGACTATCGGAACAGAATCCGGACCTTTGTTGAGGCAGTGCAGGAAAATGATGCCATGAAGGAATCTCTAGGGTAAATGCCCGTTAGGTACGCCTGTCGAAAGATGAGCCTTTCTGGCTGAGAAAATCTGCTGCTGTCGCGTATGGTTGACAAGTGCTCATGACATGGTCGCCTGAAGTAAGCCAGATTGTGTCATTATAGTTTGAGTCTTGCACAACAAATGAAGAAAAGTGCGTAAATGCATGGCTCAAAAACCGAGCTGCCTTTACAGTGGTATCAGCCTGTGTCCTAGTGGTTTTCCGGAGATTGCCGATTGTTAAACAGTCTCACTATAGAGAACCAATTATTATATTATCGTGTCGTGGCATCTTTTGTAGAGTAAAACCTGATCAGCGCCAGGCCTTCGGTGTGTGCTGAGTGGTTGTCCGGAGATTGCCACCTGCCAAGCAGCCTAACACAGAAGAGCAACAACTCAACACGGCACTTGACACATGAGCAAGAAGGCTGCAAAAGGTCCGCCCAAGTCACAGGAACCTGTGTTCTTTCAGCTTCGAACGGCCAGGGACCTACTACGGAAAGAGGTAATCACAGCACACGGGCCTAGAACCTTTTTAAAACNTGTTCTTTCAGCTTCGAACGGCCAGGGACCTACTACGGAAAGAGGTAATCACAGCACACGGGCCTAGAACCTTTTTAAAACCAGCTGAAGAAGATTCCCGTGAATTACCAGAAGAATATAGAAAATGGCTTCTTGTCACCCTGTGTGATAATGAACAGGTGCATCGGTACTGCTGGGCAGCTATAAGACCGCCAAGGAAAGTGCAGTGGGAGATTGACGCACAAGCTAGGAGTGATGGTTTCTTTGCACCACATAATTACGTCCCAGCGGTACCTGAGCCAGCAAAGTTCTACCAGCGCAAGACTGGTGATGCCTGGGCCCAAGGAATACCTGTAGAAGATGCCTTTGGTCCTAGGCTCAATTTTCTTGTTAGACTGAGTGACTGTCTTGAGCAAGAAGCCATGCCAGGTTTGCAAGAATGGCTGCTTTTTTCAATTGCCACTGACAGTGCAAATACAGTTGAGGACCTCATAAATGCATGCATACGTTGCACTGACCAATCACTAATTAGAAAGGGCACTGTAGCCATGCATGGCGGCAGCAGAAGTAGCTGGCTTGTCATCCCCTTCGCTCCCCTTACGTTTTTAGCCAAGCAGGGTCATATTGCGATTTTAAAAGAAGGACAAGCAGTACAGGCGATGGCGTCAGTAATCAATACCGAAGAAAAAATCCTGCTTGATGATCGAGCCCCCCTTATTATGGTAGCCATTACCAGCTTACCTCCCTTCGTCGGTATATAGAAGCTCCAAAACGGATGCTTGAAGAAGTTCAGGGGCGCACAATCCCGACGAAGAGACTGTCCTGCCGAAAAAGTCCGAAAAGGGTAAAGAGCCAAGTTCGGTGGCACACGATCTCGCTACCTGTAATCTGTGAGCGTGCACCGAGTGTTGTCGCAGTCTCATTGCGTATAAACAAGTCTGACACTGCCGCTGCCGTTTACAGCCATTTTGAAATGCCTATAGAAGTTGCTCGGAGGCGGCTTCTTTAAAGGAATCGGTCGGTGGTAGTCTTGAGGAGCAATGGAAACGACCACCACAGGATCGACTGGAGGCAATGCCCAAACCACTGAGGTGGTGGTCACACAGCGACAGGCGGTCTTACCTGTCAAAGACTATAGCCTCACCNAGGCAATGCCCAAACCACTGAGGTGGTGGTCACACAGCGACAGGCGGTCTTACCTGTCAAAGACTATAGCCTCACCACCACCTTGGGGGAGTTAGTAAGACAAGCGAGGAGCAGTGCTACCAACACCACAGTGATCGAAAGGATCGAGGTACAGCTTGGCCCCCCCGAGGACCCGCTTCTCACCCTCGAAGAACAGAACNGCGAGGAGCAGTGCTACCAACACCACAGTGATCGAAAGGATCGAGGTACAGCTTGGCCCCCCCGAGGACCCGCTTCTCACCCTCGAAGAACAGAACCTTCTAGGGGGAGTCATCATGCAAATCTACGAAGAGCGGCTGATGGAGAAAGGTGAAAACCTTGCAGTTCAAGAAGTCCGCGACCAGAGTGCAAATGTGAGGGAGGGCGTGTATAACTTTGTGAATAGTTTCACCATCCAAGAATTAATTGAAAAGAGCCGTTTTGCACACCTCTTAGATGAGGAACCTGCACCAATGTCCTAANAAGAATTAATTGAAAAGAGCCGTTTTGCACACCTCTTAGATGAGGAACCTGCACCAATGTCCTAACGCCACATATGAGCAAAGATAGGGTGCTGAAAAAAGCGTAAGACGTGAGAGTTGTTCCAAGTGCGTAGAGCCACCCACTGTTAGATTGCGTACTTGCTGCGAGAGGTCATGAGGTACTCAAATCATTGATGAAGACTGCAGCCATATTTGCTCAGCATGAAGCTCCGCTACCCCAAAATTTTGAAACTAGGCTACCAAGTCTCGCTAACTCAGTCTAGCGTAATTTATTTCATCAAACGCACTACAGCTGCATCCCTTCGATTTTTTCTTTGCATTTAAGTTATAGGGACGTTTTTGAATCACTGTGAGCCTCAATCGTGCCTCTCACCCTGCAAGACCGTCACTCGGAGGTGGCGCGTCCCAAAGAGAGGAAGGCAATGGCAACACACTACGGGCTAAAGATCTACTTGGCGACTACTCACAGCTTATTAGATACGATTCCGTTGGAAGGGGAAGAAAACCCAACCTTTGCTGAAGTGAAACTCAAACTGGCGGAAAGACACCCTGCTAAATGCTCAACCAGGACGCAGCTCCTCTATAAGTACAGCGTACTACAAGATGATGAACATATATTAGAGTACCCAGAAATACTTGAAGAAGGGGTATTATGTGTGGAATCCCCTGCCAGAGCACCTACAAGAACGGAAGGCCTCATGTTGCACCATGCGCTTGCTGACCGTGACAAGGAGTTGGTGCTACAAATGCTTAGGGAAGGCATACATCCAGGACCATTGATATCATCTGATGATGGAAGTACGCACAATCTCCTCCAAGCGGCGCTAGTGGGTGATTTCACCCATGAGAGCCAAGCCTCAAGTGACGACCGCTGTCCACAGCTCACTAAAATTCTCATTGAAGCAAGAGCAGAAGTGGACCGCATAGACGACAGCGGCATCACCCCTCTCATCCTTGCCACGACCATGGAGNCATTGAAGCAAGAGCAGAAGTGGACCGCATAGACGACAGCGGCATCACCCCTCTCATCCTTGCCACGACCATGGAGTACACAGCCGGCATCCACATGCTGCTCAGCAACCAAGCTAACCCAAACATTACAGACCAGCTCTATGAAGAATCCCCTCTCCACTATGCTATACAGCATAATAGTGAGGCATGTGTACAGCTTCTCCTTGAGGGGAGGGCAAACCCTCTGCTCAGNCCAGCTCTATGAAGAATCCCCTCTCCACTATGCTATACAGCATAATAGTGAGGCATGTGTACAGCTTCTCCTTGAGGGGAGGGCAAACCCTCTGCTCAGTAGTGAAACTTCTGAGCAGCTAACTCCCCGTGAGCTTGTAGAGTACAGATACAGATTCAGAATGTGTTCGCAAGTCATCTACGACCTTGTAACAGGGAGCAAATAGGTCAGAGGGCCATGGCGAAAGGTGCGACACCTTAAAGCTCGAGAGGAGGTGCCATCGCCAATTCTCTACAATTCTCTACAATTCTCTACAATACCTTACCGAGTCCCCCAAGTCATGGTAGAATTGATCAGTCTGCCTCCCTCCGACGGTAGATAGAGGTTTTGAAGCAGATGCTTGGTAAAACTTCGGAGTGCAAAAAAGAGCTACCAAAGCGTGTAAACTGGGGAAAAAATTAAGTCCATGATACAATTGTTGCGCCTGGACCAATCGCAGCATGTCAGTTGCTGAACAACTCTGTCGTTGCTGCTGCCATTTACAGTCCATCGAACTCCAACTGTTCAACAGAAGTTGCTCGGAGGTTGCTTCTGTCAATTAATCAGTTGCCAATTATGATGTCATACACTAGGAGCAGCACACTTGACTGATGTCTAAACTTTAAATCCAGTCCAAGTATTGCATGACTAACCGATCTAATCAAGACAGATGAGTAAAGACTACACAGAGGAACATGTGAGCAACTCTATCATTCGGAACCGCATATACCAAAAACCAGGTTGCTCGGAGGTTGCCTGGTATATAAATTGCCCGCCATGGAAGATGAATTCCCGACAAGGCAGAGGNTATCATTCGGAACCGCATATACCAAAAACCAGGTTGCTCGGAGGTTGCCTGGTATATAAATTGCCCGCCATGGAAGATGAATTCCCGACAAGGCAGAGGCAGAATCCTGACTGGCTCATGGACGTGGACTACATTGCATGCAGCGATGCGGCACTTCCTGATCACCTTGATAGCGAAGTGATCTCAGTAGGAGGAAAGCCAGTTACAGTTTTCCACCTTCCTTTGACGCAAAACGACCAGAAAGCGATTATCTACATCCTTTACTGCCCCAACATGGTACAAGGTGCGAATCCCAGCCCACCGTCTGGATGGGCTGAGCTATCGTGTTTCCCTGATGATCTCCAGAAAACAGTACTTTGTGGCCAACACCTAGTCCGCATTACTGAGGGTGAACATCACCTTGTACACGAGTCTGGCCTTGTCGTCTNTCCCTGATGATCTCCAGAAAACAGTACTTTGTGGCCAACACCTAGTCCGCATTACTGAGGGTGAACATCACCTTGTACACGAGTCTGGCCTTGTCGTCTACGGAACCAACAAGAGGCGTAGATCCAAACTGGCGAGGCTCCTGGCCGGAGAAGCATGGTTCAAATCCCGCAAGAAGATTATTTCCTTTGAGCACGAACACACGACTGTGGAATTTGAAACCATACCCTTTTTATCTTGTGGTGACTTAGGATATCAGGAAGAGCCAATGGCCCCTGATTACCTAGGTGAGCAAGCCACTCAGAAAAGAGTGATTTTGCCCACAGAAGATTTTAGCAGTCCATACATCTGGGCTGCTAAGGTAATGTTTGATGCCCTCACGGCTGTACAGCAATCGATAATAAGGGCAGAAGGGCTGCTGAACGCCATAGAGCAATCGGATGTGGTTACTCAAAAGGCAACCCTGGCGGACATTCGAACTCATATCAACAAATCCAAGACGGAGGTTACCTTTTTATTGGAACAGTTCACTCCTATTGCCCAAAGGGGCAGCTGTGAGGTGATGCTTGAAGTATAATGGATGGTGCTACAATTAGATTAGCCCGATCCAAAGCGCCCATCTTACTCAACAGAGAGCTAGACCTCGTCGTGCGAAAAGAGGGGAAACTATCAGCTCCCAATGCCTCCACCTTATTACTAGTTTTGCAGCGGTCCCATAATTGTCCAAGATTGAGTATTGTACGAATGCCTGGGTAGAAATTGCTACTTGAAAATGCACTGAGATTAAGCTTCCCATGAGTACATTACCCGACCTATGCTATGGCTCAAGAGTATGATTTGGAGACTGCCACTCACCCCAGTTTTGAAACAGTTGTGAAGTAGTTGTGGCAGGTTTGGCACTAGTAACAACTCCATAATCCAATTTATCCTATCCCACCTACCACGAATCTGCTCATTTACCTGTCTTCTTTTTGTAGACCCCTCACCTAGAACGACCGGTTGAGTCATGGATCGCGCCCCTGGTCTTCCTCTAGCGCAACGAGTCGCCGCCCTGTCGCTATGCCTTCGTGCCCTATCAGACCTACATGAAAAGCTTCAGACAGAACTTCACAGTCTGGAAGAACAGCGAATCCTCTATCCGGAAGTTCAGGAGGCTTTAACAACAGCATCTCAGGCTACGTTAACGGCAATGACACTATTGAACGACAGGGTAGAAGACATGAACGCCATTGTGGAAAGACAGCAAATCCAACTCATTGGAGCCAGCCAGCGCATCTTTCCAAGTCCCACGCTCTCGATCCGAAATCTCCGGCGGCACAACCAGAGCCAAGCAAATCATGATAGCCAACCAAGCCATGGAGAAGCCCCAGATGAGGAATCAGTTATTCAATCAGCAGCTGGAACGAACACCAACCCTCTGGCGTTAGTGCTAGCACCAGCTCCATGTGCCAAGGCGCGAACCAATCCATCGTGCAGCCTGGTGCCCCGAAATCAGAACTCCCGTGAAGGGCTTGAAAATTCTAGGCCGAGGATGTCCATAGTGGAGCGCAGCCTCCTTTTTATAGCTAGGGCAGAATCTGCGCCTGGAAGAGCATAGCTGGGAAGACTCAGCTTCAGTGTGTCCCCAACGGGTGAAAAAGTTATGGCTCAAATAATAAAGCAACTTAATGAGCATGACAGTACTCACAACAACATCTCAGTGACATTGTACAGCGCTCATGTAAACACAGAGCAATTGAAGTCACCCTCAGTCTTGCTGAATCTGTGGCTCAAGCAGCATCCCTTCCCCCAAGCCAGAATAAATCCAGGTTGCTCGGAGGTTGGCTGGTCCTGGAAGGGGAAGTTAGTCAATCCCCCTTAAGAAAGTTATGAATAAGTTACCTTGATAATCACGTCTTAATAGGGGGAACTCTAATTTCAATTTCTTACCCNGGAAGGGGAAGTTAGTCAATCCCCCTTAAGAAAGTTATGAATAAGTTACCTTGATAATCACGTCTTAATAGGGGGAACTCTAATTTCAATTTCTTACCCATGGCAGATTCCCCCGTTGGAGAGGACAGAAGCTGGTTACCAATCCCGCCTCACACTCCACAGGATAGGGTGAAACTACTGNAATTTCAATTTCTTACCCATGGCAGATTCCCCCGTTGGAGAGGACAGAAGCTGGTTACCAATCCCGCCTCACACTCCACAGGATAGGGTGAAACTACTGCAGTCACACTTGAGCAGACTCCATGACACCTTGACGGACATTGTGGTGCTACTTGACCTCAGAGAAGAAGTCCCACTAGGATACTTCCCGGAGAACACAGAAGAAATTGAAAGGAGCAAANGACGGACATTGTGGTGCTACTTGACCTCAGAGAAGAAGTCCCACTAGGATACTTCCCGGAGAACACAGAAGAAATTGAAAGGAGCAAAAACCACTTGAGTGCAGCCGTCAAACTGTTAGAACTGCAAGTAGAATTAGCCAGGTGTCGGAGCGAAGAGGCCCAGAATGACAGTTATGGTACTGAGTTACAGCAGTTGGCACATTGTGTACTGAAGTCAGGTGAGCCAGGAAGATNAGGTGTCGGAGCGAAGAGGCCCAGAATGACAGTTATGGTACTGAGTTACAGCAGTTGGCACATTGTGTACTGAAGTCAGGTGAGCCAGGAAGATTATCCCCTGAGCCGCAATGGCCTCTCTGGGCAGCTCGCATGAGAGAAGGTATACTCAATCAGACTGCCCGTCAACAAAAAGTTTGTGTGGCATGCAATAGTGCACTGGAGGATCAAGGTAAAATCTATGTGTGCCCAGTGTGCAGAAGGACATTACAAGCTGAAAAAGTTCCTCCTTTGAAGCACTCTGCCAGAAGATGCACCATGCTGACACCAGCGGGGCTGGTTATTCTGTGGTTGCTAGTCCAATCGGACAATTTTCCAGTGCCCCCTAAACATAGCGACGAGCAGACATCAAATAAGGGTCAGCCTGCCGTCTTAAAGTNTTATTCTGTGGTTGCTAGTCCAATCGGACAATTTTCCAGTGCCCCCTAAACATAGCGACGAGCAGACATCAAATAAGGGTCAGCCTGCCGTCTTAAAGTTTGCACACTTCTTCATAGAGAGCAGTCCAAGAGCTCTCCACTGCCGTCATGCTTGCCCAGGAGATCGAGGCCATTGGTTACCAAGTACTAAGTCATCTGTGACAATTGTTGAGGAACCAGATCACAGCAAGACANCTCCACTGCCGTCATGCTTGCCCAGGAGATCGAGGCCATTGGTTACCAAGTACTAAGTCATCTGTGACAATTGTTGAGGAACCAGATCACAGCAAGACACATAGTTGCCTTCACAGCCTTGATTGAGCTAAAAATCAGTCTCACCACAAGAGTTCGGTGCCTAAGCCAGTGCTAAGAAATGTGACAGACACAACTGACCGGCGTTATTGCATCAGAACTGGTTTCTTACACCTGCACTGTCGAACCACTTTGTAGCGACTCCATACTGATGCATAGCCCATTTCAGCTCAAACAAGACAAATGCTATAGTGGGCGCGAAGAGTTATGACCACCTGAGTATGAAGCACGCGATAGCCATACAGCAGGTTGCTCGGAGGTTGCCTGCGACAGACCACCTGTAGAATGTGATGTCACCCACTACTGTAGCGCTTCGCAAAAGGGCTAAGTATCCCCAGTAGCGGTGAATAAGAACCTTAAGTAAAACGCCTCAACATATTCATGACACAGAACTCAGTGAAGCACAACCTGATAGCCTTGCCTCATGGCCTCGAATACCGTTACAGGGCCGCGGTTGTTGGGTGTCATCGAGCAAGAGCTAGCGATACTCTGCGATATGCCAATTCCCGAACCAGCCAAACAATTATGGATAGTGTACCGTACTGCAAGGCGCACTCAAACCCTGTCCTTTGCCATTGAGGAGGAAGTACTAAATTGTACAGCTGGCCTCATAGCGGAGTTTGCTCAAGAGGTACTGCAGCTGCCGCAATCAGAAGTATCTGCCATGAGCATCGCGTTCTATCCCTCCAGAAGAGAACTCAGGTACAACCTCTCAGCCAATGAGACTATCATGCACTTAATGAGCNGGCAGATGTCGTAGTAACGCCAAGGCACACACCAAGGAGGTAAGGACCCTCCCAGCTATCTTAGGTGGCATAAAAGTCACGTGACAAAACTGATAAGGCCAGGAAGTGACCCCTTTCCATACGCGATGGCGGATAGAACTCAAGCGGCAGGTGCAGCTCCTGAGCAAACTCCCTTGGACATGGAAGTGGATGAAAAGCTGGACGAAGCAATCAGCAAAGTTCAG